>JAECMU010249178.1:0-12565 GCA_016106625.1 Dracogyra subfuscus | reverse complement strand
GCCTGTCTTGCATGGCCAGGGATGGGAGAAAGATTTATTCTGTATGGGCTGACGTCATGGAATGTGCATGGCCAGGGATGGGAGAAATACTATATACCATGAGCACATGATTATTATTCAACAAAGAATATTCTAATTTTGATTTTGGCTGTGCATTTAAATTACAACACGATAATTGGAGGGCTAGTTGAATTTGAGAAGGGCCAGTAAGATTTCTGTTCAACTGGCTCTGCTGGCGACCATGATTTTCATGTTAATTTTCAACCCTGTACCAGTAAAATAAATATCATGTCAATAAAAACGCAATAAAATTGCTTAGATACTCGTAATAGGTGTAGTATTAGAATAGGGATAATATCAGTGGGTTTCGTTAGAATTTTTCACAAATATTTTGGATTTAGGGACTCGACTTCATCTCATCAAAACGTTTGTATTGTATTGTATTGTATTGTATTGAATTGTATAAATACATGAATTCTGTGGAATTAATTGTCTTATCTACCATAAACATTTTAGGTGCACTGTGATGAACATCCATTGGTACAATTACAAACCAAGCTTCATTGACCTTGGACTTAGTATGTAAACATTAAACTTTAATGCAAAACTTTATCTGTCACCTCTAAAAAGTAACACTCATATCTTGCCTTTTTACTTAATAAAGGCAAGACAATAAATGGCAGTATTTTCAGGGCTCACCCTGGATCAAAAATACTTGTATCCACAAAATTAGCCAAATGGAATTTTTATTAGTCATAATGAAAATGTTTTAGCTAAAATTGTTTTGTGCAGTACTGTATTTGAATATGAAAATGCATCTTTTCAGATAATTATGTACAAACTGGAATAAATCTGAATAATAAAACTTTATTCCCTGATCAAAATCAAAGACAGCAATGGGGTAGGGGCAATTAATATATTACCTTGATTTTTCAGTGTGTGTGTGGGGGGGATATGCACAGTTGGAAGCCAGTGCTCCCTGCAAAAGCCCACCCTAAATTCAAAGGCCTATGACATTAAAAAAATATATATTTCTTTAAAATAGCAATCTTTATGTTGTTGTTGCTAAAATGGTAAAATGCATAGCCTAAGAATGCCGACTTCACATTACTACAACTATTCCATTTATGTCAAAAGTGTTTGATTAAAAAGATAATGAATTGAAATTTACGGTCTTTTTAAAATCCAGATAATGTTTGAGATGTAACCTCACAGTCTATAAATGTATATAATATTTTATCATACAAATGTCATGATTATTGTAAAATAATTATTGTATTCAGTGTACGTTAAACTGAAATTTGTATAACTGTTGCATGGTCATTTCTCGCAAAAGCGATATGCATGAGTGCGAATTAACAAAGACAACGGAAATAAGTGAACTAAGCAGTAATATTTTTTTTTGTTTTTTTACAAATTCACATCAAGATTTACTTGCATGTAATCATATTGTTTAATGTCTGCAACGATGTCTCTTGTCACGTGCAACAGTCTCGGCTGACTGTCAAGCGTGACCTACATGCATATGCACAATGAGAGCAACCAATGAACATTTTCCTAAAGTTCCTAATTCTTTGGGAACAATGTGATTGGTTCCCGACGTGGACATTGGGTTTTAAATTGAAGCACATAAACCAGTCTAGGAGACGTTTTTGTTTTGCTCGGTCTGGTTGAACTCCACCCTAGCCTACTTGTCTTTCGGCCCTGAACTAGCATGTGTATTAAAACTGACACACATTGTTGGTCATTTTCATTACTTTGGTTCAAAGTTAAAATAACAATCTACAGATCTTTCAGACTTTGCTTTCCTATTACTCAAAAGAAGTTAAGGGTAAAAAATATTTGTGCAAATAAAAATAAGCTAATATGTTAAAATTGTGACAACTAATGACAAATTATTTATTTTATGTCTCAAGAACAGAAAACACAAAACAAAATCCCTTTGCTTGAAAACTAGTTTACAACCCAGATGGAAAAAGTCATGCACCCGCCAAAATGATGTTCACACATGTAGTAAAAGAGTCAGTAACTGGTGTAGCCACCATTAACATTCACACATTCTTGACAATGTTGGCACATGCTGAGAAATTGCTTGCCATTCTGCAACTAATTGCAGCCAGTTGCTGAAGATTGATGGCAGGGATGTGATGTGATCAAACTTGTCGCCCTAGTTAATCCCACACATACAAGTCTGGTGAATATGCAGGCCAATCAATGTGCTGAATGTTCTGCTGCTGCATTGTCGTCATGGAACCAAGCTCCTTGCCCAATCGGCCCACACCATTACACTTCCTCCTCCACATGGTAGATGTTGAACAACGTGAACATCAGCAAATCTTTTTCCTTGACAATGGTAAACACGAGCCTGGCCATCACTGAACTGGAGCAAGTACCGTGACTCGTCTGTGAATAATGTCTCTGCCCACAGTTCCACCAGATATGACGTCTACACCCATCAAGGCAATCCTTTCTGTGACGGGCAAGCTAGTAGCTGTCATCGGATCACAGGATGCCGACATCACAAACCTTGGTCTCACAGATGATTCCTAAACATTAAATGGTCTGGTCAGACACATTTTTGCCTGTAGCAGCTCCAAGTTGATCATGAAGACCCAGTGCGCTCACAAACTGCTGTCGCAATGCCATTATCATCAGGAAATGGTCTTCTCGTGCTGGTGTTGATCGTGGTCTTCCAGAACAGGAGCGATTCTGAATAGAATTAGTCATCCTGAACCTCTGCCAATAACACTTTTGCTTACAGTTAGACAGTGAGCTACAGATCTTTGAATGTGTCCATCTTGTAGCCAGCCAATGGCCCTTCCCCTGTCTTGCAAACTGAGTTGTTGTCGAACCATCTTCAAATTTAAAGTGATGATGAAAGGAAAATGCTCATCCCTTTTATTGCTAAAATTGGCATGCATTGAATTACACTCATGCTAAGCATGTGCAAATGGTGCACAAGGTGTCACAGTGGGTGTATCGAGGCAGGATGTCAGTTTAATCTATGTTTTTGCTTCAAATACATGAAAAGGAAATCTGAGTTAACTTAAAACGTTTCTACAGGTAAGGGCAATGATTGCATGCCCCTTAATAATGTAAACTCTTTAGTCCAAAGGTTAATATTCTCTAACCCTATCTGGGCTAAAAAAAAACATACTTCCAAAAGTTTCCTCCACCCTTAATGTCTTTTGAGTAGTATACATGTTGCCGTTAAAATTAATATTAATAACCATGATTATTAAAATAAACAAAAATTATTATGCTGTATTCAGGATGACACCGTTTCTCATCACCGGTTGCAAAATCGCTATTAAAGCCACACGCCCTAGTTCCATCCAGCAAAAATAAATAATTATTTTAGTTAATCTACAAACCTGTAACACTCTTAGATCATGTTTTTATAGTGAAAAAGCAGGTTTTATATCGATAAATACCATTGGAATCCTCATGTCCCAATTGCTTCAAATCAGTTTGAATGTTAGTATTCTGATGTCACTAGTAGATGTCGCTCGAAGCACAAAAATGCCTACATCACGACAAATTTGACAGAAACTTGGGGTGCGTTTGTTTCAACTCTCTTGGACATATTCCAACTGTTCTGTCCTGGACAGCGAAAGGAATGAGTTTGTAACAGGAAGTTACTTTACGAACATGGGTGCTTCTGTTTAGGTAGTGGCTGCTGCAGCAATCGTGATACTTGAATCAGAATAAGACGACACTGATCATGTTGACTATGCTAGTGTTTGAAATAATAAATTTTATATATTTTGTAAAAATTGCAATTAGCCTACATTTGCTATTCGGAACCGGGTACTAGTGCCTAACCAGGCCCGTACGCGGAGGGGGGGGTGTGTGATGGGTGTGTACGCACCCCCCCACAAATTGCTAAAGGTTCACTTTTCTCTATAAAATTACGTTACATTATCATGGTTGTTTTGTGGGGTTATTTTTAATGTTGATTTTTATCATTTTAAATTCGCACCCACCCAACAACAATTTGCACCCCCCCATTAAAAATTCTGCGTACGGGCCTACTAACCTATTGTTATTAGCATTTAGATGCACCATTTATTATTAGTGGTGGTGGGTGGTAGTGGTGGTGGTGGTAGTGGTAGTAGTAGCAGTCGTCGTCATGGGTGGAGAGGCACTTCCCCTCCCCAGGACGAAAATGTAAGATTTGTTTTCCATACTCTATTTAAATAAAGGTAACAATATAGCTTGTGTTCTCCACCCCCACCCCCTAAGGTTGTATCTCCTCTCCAGATATTGTAAGACTTAGCAAAATTATTGGTTTTAAGGGTTTGTAACGTTTTGTATTGAGATACTTACTTGTCTGAACTTTAGTTAATGAAAATGTTCACAAACTGTGAAGAAACACCTCACAAATGAACAAGCGAACGACAACAAATCGGATGTTGATTGCGCGAACTGTGCACGAGAAAACAAACCGAACCAAAATTATAACGGTCAAGTGGTATACCAACGGCTGTGACATTGAAATGTGAATATCCCCTCTAAAAATAGATTAGACCTCGTCTGCTCAACGTTTTTTTCTCAGAGGCACGTGGCTTTTTAAGAAATAAAAAAAATGAATTTTGTGGTATTACAAACACAAGGATTACCAGGATTACCAAAAAACACTTTACGTGAATGGAAATGTATATTCTAAATAATAAACGGTAAGGAAAGTGCAATTTTATTTGTGAAAAAATTGGTTTATTAGTGAAAAACAACGGCGTAATGGTTAACAACTAGCCGTTACTAGGGCGTGTCCCTTTAATTACACTAAGTGAATATTTGGTATTATTATTATACTATAGGTGTCAGATAGATTATTACATACCCATTCAATCTTAGTATAGTAATAAAGACCATTTCGATCCGTGCAATAAAAACATTTTTTATTGAACATATGTCCAATAAAAGCCTGAACTTTTAAATGGGGAATCCCCTTTTTCTTTTTACTGCAGTTAGTGCCTTTTATTTACTTACGTCATATATGATTTACAAATGACGTCATATCGTATTTGAAACATTACACAAGGCTAGGTTGCAGCAGAGTATAATTCTTAACGTTAAAATGAATCCATGAAAGAAGTTTTTATCATAGATTTTGCAAAGTATTAAATTAAAAGCCGTATTTGTAAAACATGAAAGAAGGTATGTAATAAATACAGAACTTCACACGTTTTTTTCGTTCCTATTTATTGCACTTGTTTATTGTGCGCAAGAATATATACCACTCGACCGCTACACGGTCTCATGGTATATATTATTCTTGCGCACAATAAACTCGTGCAATAAATAGGAACGAAAAAAACGTATGTGAAGTTCTGTGTATTTATGTAACCATTTGTTCACATCAGAAGATAGAAAATGGCTTTGCCAAAATTTTAGCCACTTACACATTTTATTAGCTTTTTTTTTAATTAGCCAATGGCTAATTTGGCTATTGCCAGCACAAGCCCTGTATTTCATAGATAAAAGTATCAACATCTTCCTACCCTAGCAGACGCCGATTGGTCTGCCCACCACAATTCAAAATCCTTCATCAACTTCACTTTGGACTTTTCCAGCAAATGTTGTAAATGTTCTATTTCACTCTTCATTCCTCGTAGCTTGTTAAATGTCTCTTTGTAGCTGAAATATAGAAACATTTGAGTAGTGGTACTAAATGTTACAAAATATATTTTAACAAATGCACTGAAGTACAAATGTGTCACATATAGCATTACTTGTTCCACAAACTTGACTGTAATATTTGCTAACCTACAAATACCTACATGATCAGCAGTGGTCCCTTATTTGTAGTAAGTAAATGTAAATGTCTGAAAAATCAAATACATCTACTAGAAGTTTCTGAGAAACAGTAGCTTTTTGTGACATCACAATTTTGCATTGCATATACACATATATACCCATATAATTAGATCCAAATGCAAAATTATGATGCCAAACACAAATAACATCTATATCTTACCATTCATTACTTCATCTGCATACGGAACAAAAGTCATGCAGCTGAAATATCTATTAGAGGATTAGATGAAATCAATTTAGCAAACCTATATCCATAATTCAACTCTCAATGGTTAGTCCATACAGCTTGTACATAAAGCAAGTTTGGTAGACAATAACAGATACCCCCCACCTGCCTCCAAGTCGATTGGGCTACTGGTTCTCCCTTGAACCTGATAGCGCAGGTGGTCCCCTTTTACCCTCCCCCACATCTTTCCTGTCACAGACGGAGGGATCCGGCCAAGGCCGGTCCCTGCGACTGCGATAGGCGTACGCTACAACAGCTTGCTCTGAATGTGTACGTTAAATTCTTAGGATTAGGATTAGGATTACAATAACAGTAAATAGCTGTAAGATCTCACCTGTGTTTTTCTTCCTCCATTGCATGTCTCAATTCCTGTTCTTCTTCATTGGGATCCTCATTTTCTGGGTCAGCAAGACCTAAAACAAACATGAATCTATCTAGTAACTATCTGTGGCAATTAGACAAAACAACCATGTGTGGATAAATTGTGATATTTTAATATTAAATTTTCTCTTTTTACAATTTAGGCTGGTAAATGTTTTTACTGAAACAGTACAAAAGTAATCAGCACATTTACATCCATTTTCATCATATATTTTACATTTTGTTATTTATTTGTTTTACTCATATAATAAATAGCATGATGAAAATAATTTGTAGAATTCAGAACCCATTCAGACCCTTGTTTGTAATGAAAATTTAATTTCTGTAAAATTCCCATAAATAAAAATAAAGAAAACCAGTTAAATTTCCATAACATTAATATTATTTTCAAAAGGAAGCATCTATTCCAACATCCAACTGGCAAGCATCACCTTGCAGAAAGTAAATTTTTCATGTCTAGAGACAAACACGTTGGTGAGAACATCATTTGTTATTTATGATAACACACACTAATAACATAGGTGTGATTGATTTAAAGACATATAATTGGCTGCTCCTAGGTAATGACCCAGTCGATACAGCCAATTAAAAAAACATGATCAAAATTGATAGCTCTGTGAATGTACAAGTTAATTTGAAACTAATTACTCTGTAATACTAGATGTGTAAGTCATGTAAGTTTTGTTTGGAAAAGATATTAAACATGTTTTTCAAGGATAGGTAAGAAATATTACTATACTATATTCATGTCCATTAGAAACCATTTATCTTCTAACTTATTTAAAACAAATCAAACTCACTTTCGCTCATTATGTAAGTTTTGAAACAACTGGTAAAATAAATGGTATCTAATTGCCATTCATGACCTATTCTCTATTTAGCATTAGTCATTTAACACCTTATAAACAAATACATGACAATTTGGATTCTCTGGAATTTTTATTATGCAGGAAAGATACAGGAATCTACATTGATTCACATATAATTTAACGATAATTTTTTTTTTTTTAACGACGCACTCAACACATTACAATTACGGTTATATCGGCGTCGGACATATCATTATGTCGAGAAAAAACCCCAGTGGTTAGCTGACGGGGATCGATCCTAGACCGACCGCGCATCAGGCGGGCACTGTACCACTGGGCCACGCTGCCCGCCTAACGATAAATGAGGCTTGATATGCACTTAAGCATATAAAACATAGCCTGAAAAAAGATATCGGCTCAGTTAAAACTATAACTTGTGTCTCAAGAAAAACAGTAATTGATCTCAGCATATCACAAAATAATACTGTACCTTTCATAGCCATTTGCATTCTGTATTGCTCTATCTTGCTCTTGAAATGATCTGGTTAAAAAAAATAAAAAAAAATTAAGCAATAAAAAATATAATTTAACAAAAATAAAGTTATTGTGATATACATAGTGGCAATTTATTGTTACCTATATTAAAGTTATAATATTTTTAATTGCTCCAAGCATACTGCTTAATCAGTAGCTTTTTGGTGTTATGATCTAAAGAAGAAAACATTATAAACTACAGCAACTACAGAGAAGAAACCTGCTACTCATACTGAATAGCAGCAAGGGATCGTACTATGCACTATCCTATATACTGAACTATAAATATGATGATGGCTTTCATTCTGCAGTTGTGTGGTGCACAGAGGGCAATTCATACTACATTCGAGAGATTGTGAAATTAATGTAAACAAGCTTATATAATGTTGACTATTAAAAATAAAAATGTTTTATCTTACTTACTTATTCTGTTTTTTGACTTATTAAGAGCTTCGCCCAAACTCTTAGCTTCTGCATATTTAAACTTAAGTGTCCGTTTGTTGTCTTCTATTGACTGATTGTGTTCATAGTCAGCAAGAAAGATATCAAATGCTTCTTGTCGTCCTATAGACAGGTTTCCCACTGGAAAAGAAAAGGAATATTCATTCAGTGATAACTCAGTACATTTTTGTAAATTACAGCTTTTCAAAAAATATACTGTAACAGAGAACAAGTGATTTTAAAATTTAACCGTTTTATTACTTAAATATAATAATATACTTGTTGATATTAAGCAATAATGTACATAATATATATTGTTGAATGTGCATACTAGCCCAAAATATATTCCAGGTACATTATTTCAGAAGGAGGCGACATGTCGAAAAAAGTTAATTTATAGTCGGTTGTGGAGCACACATTCCTTAATTAGCAGTACACATTGTAAAAACAGCAAACACAATAAATGTTTTAAAGACTCTATATTAGGGCCTCAAAGAGTCCAAAATATCGGACTCAAGTACTTGAGGATCAAACTCAACCTGGACCCTAGTACCCAACATGTACTAGATGACAGGAATAAAGTAAAATAGCATTGTGGTTTTAAAGGTGTTTATAAAGTAAAACCCTATGTTACCAGGTTTACACATCGATACCAAAGAAGTGCACTTGCTATGTGTATATCCAGAGTTGCTCCACTGAAAGTTAAAACTGGTCAATATTATAATACTATACCGCTGAAAGAAAGGACATGTTTTAGTTGTATCAACCACATTGAAATGAGTCAAGTCCTGCTAAGTGCTCATTATATGCTGACATAATGTTGGAATTACTCACACACTGTAGAACTTTACTTTTTAATTATGATAACTGCACCGACATGCAGAAATTGTGTTTTATCTTGTCCTATCCTATCTTTGCATCTTAGCTGCCAAAACCTGCCATAACATTCTTAAATATCGAAAATTTCTTTTAAAACTATGAGATTATTTATGTATAATATATTAAATTTATGTATCCTATTATTTTATTTGTGCTACCATTGTTTTAACTGTACTATACTGAATTGTTTACTTTATTTGTCTTTTAAATACTTTTAGGGAATAGTCTCTCTTAACTCAGCATTATAATTTTATAATTTATATCCATTTTATGTACAGTGAAACCCCTCTAAACCGGAATCCACTCAAAACCGGACGTTTTCCACGGTCCCGTGATTTACACATCTTTTAACACTATATTTTACCCCTCTAAACCGGAAACCCCTCTAAACTGAACAAACCGGACAAACAATTCGGTCCCAATGTGTCAACTTAGTGTAAATTCTACCCCTGAAAACCGGACGATCAAACTGATACCAATCAATATGGCGCCCACCTGTCTGTGAACACCGATGGATAGTGCAATATGCGCATGCTCGAGATCGCTGTTATCAGTGTAATCACCTCTGCATACAGTACAGGTACCGGACAGCAGGCAAGATTAGCAACTTGACAATAAACAATTAAAAGGACTGATCGCAAGCTTTGGTATGGAGTTAACTAATGTAACCACATTAATTGTGTTGTAATTATGGTTAACATTAGCGGAGTTCGGGTTTGGGTTCGATGTCTTTATTAAGTTATGAGTGTGTTTTAAGGTCTTAAATGTGATCCTTCACAAACGTGTCTCATGATTTGCTTCAAAGATTGACACAAATAAAAGGGAATTTAGTTTGCTGCCTTTAGTGTGAATGTGTTGGGGTTTTTTTAAACGTCTGTTTAGCGAAATAAAGAGTAAGCAAAAGTATATTTTCATGTCGATTTTCAACATGACGGAACGTCCAGCTAAACGTTGCCGTTTTGGAGAGATCATAAAAAAACGAAAGGTTTATAAGGCAGAGTTTGACAAGAATATTAGCGGGAATAAACGGCGGTTTAATAACGCATGTAAATTTGATAAGCTCAATGAACTGGTATGGCAGTGGTTCTGTCAACATATTCTTGTTGTTCTTGTTTTAAAACACTTTAACACTTTCCCTATTTTATGGAGAACAGAAGGTATTTCCGTCCAGGCAGACCCCTGAAAACCGGACACCTCTGAAAACCGGACATTTTACTTGGTCCCATGGATGTCCAGTATTGAAGGGTTTCACTGTATATGCTAAATTGTATTTTGTTGTAATGAGTTGAGACTTCAATAAACTATCTGTCTGTCCTATAACATAACACTCTACCTGTGCCCAAGTACTTGAGTACTCATTGAGGCTCTACTCTATATGAGGTAACCAGTGGCAACCTGCTGGTTGTCTTTCTCTACTCCCTTGTGTGACCGCTTAAGACAGGTTTGACTGTATTCCTAGTACTGCCACTTTAAAACACTTACAGATCTTTTTCTTTGTTTTCTCATCCACATAAGGCGTAGTGTTTCTGTTGGATTCGTACTTCATTCTCTGATCATGCTTCACAAATGTTTTATGCTTTTCTCCTCTGTGATCTGAATCTCCATTGGTATAGTCCGGTGACCTTTGATCCGAGTTGTATGATACATCTGACCTCTCACCTGGTTTAGCATCATTCTCCAATTGTAACACAGCACTAGTTTTCTTTGCCCTTTCCTTTTTTAACATATTCACAAGAATATCTTGCACTGTTAAGGAAATTCAACTTCAGATGCGATACAACAGTAGTTATTGTTGCCTGATACATATAAGCTGATGTAATACCAGATACAATATTATAGTAGTCAAAACAAAAAGTAAATATTTTCCATTTAATACACAGAAAATAGTAAATTAATAGTTATTTTTTCCTGATACTTAAACACTGGTATTGTCACACCAAAGTTGAGCTCAACTGGCACTTAGAAGGGTGATTTCCTGTGGATAGGTTGTGCTATAGACACTTAGTACCCCATGACTAGAATATTAAAAGCTGTGATATGCGTTGTCCTGTCTTTAGTAAAGGCATAAAAAAGATTACCCATTGCTAGTGGGAGTAGTTCACATAACAGTATTAGGTTTTCTTTGTCACCAACACTTCAATCACTATCCTGGATCTTTGTTTTGTTTGTTTTGTTTTGTTTAACAACGCACTCAACACATTATAATTACGGTTATATCGGCGTCAGACATATGGTTATGTCGAGAAAAACACCCAGTGGTTAGCTGACGGGGATCGATCCTAGACCGACCGCGCATCAGGCGGGCACTGTACCACTGGGCTATGCTGCCCGCTTATCCTGGATCTAGTCATCATCAAAATTAGAATGGTCTATTTAACTGAACCAAGCTAACTATGGTGCATAAAAAATCTTGCACCATAATGCAGTTTATGAAATCATATTATTCTACTGATTCTTTACAACACCTTTTATTACATACCCATTAAATCTTACTATGTAAATACAGCTCTGAATACAAGAATTGAATACAACTTTCCGTATTCAACTCTGAGGCCGGAACTATACCGTATTCAACGCTACTATTTATAGCACATGGTTACCGAGAATGCCCTTCACAATATGTAAACAAAGTTGGTACTTAGTTTGAATTGTCTAGTAAAACATGTTTAATGTGCTATTTTGTGGAAATTTTGAACTGAAAACAGACGAAAACGGTGACAAATATTTACAATTTAATGAACGTGATACCAAAACTTGAGACGGGAAGACTACTAACCAACGAGCTTTTAATCCACGATAGTTAAGGCCGACGACAGTCACTTTTTGGACCGTTGTTTTGGCTTTGTACACAATAAATAAAATATCTCCAACCGTGATTTTGTGATATGATATATTTAACAAAAAGTACTTTTTATTTCTTTCACCTTTTAAACCTTTAAATTAATATATTGTCCAGAATTATGAAAAATAAAAACAAATACTGACCTGTAAACAGCGTTGTCTGCTTTTTATAGTAATTTGACAGGGGTCACGGTTAGTAGACTAGTTTTTATTTTAATGTGGCGAAGCATTGTAATAATACTAATGTTTAATTTAAATGACGTCAGTATTCCAATGACGTCACTTTCCATCTCCTTACGATAACTATAAACTGGGTACATGACGTTTCCTTTTTGGAAAAATTCCAATGTAAAATTGTTATTTTGATTTTTTGTTTTTAACCTTACTAATGCACCTGAATGTGTTTGAACAAAATCTTGTTATTAAAAAGAAATTGTACCTTTTACGAAATATATAGATTTCTAGTGAAATTAAGGTAAGATATGCTATATTTATTGTGTATGAAGCCACAACTAGGGTGCGGAAAGTGAGTGCTGTCGACTTTTGTGACAATGACTTAGCATGCACCGCCTCCTCACGTAGAAAACTAGAATGAACTGACAACCGGATTATTCAGTGGCGCTATGATATATGG
>JAECMU010248781.1:0-10173 GCA_016106625.1 Dracogyra subfuscus | reverse complement strand
AATATAGAAATTTATCTAGTCATCATATCTTGCCACTATTTATAGTGATTGCAGGATAAATGTGATTAACTTATTTTATTTTTACCCACAATACCTTAACCTGCCGAGGTAAATATTTAGCACCCCACCCTGAATAGTTCCAGGTGATGGCATTGCATTCCACAATGCATCGAAACCTTTTACAGCTTCCATATCAGCTATCCCTGAAAAATGAGTTTTGAAGTTTGGACTAATTTGTAGCCTATCATTAACAGAATATAATGATTCAATATCCGTATCAAATAGCATACACATCTATGTCGTCTACGTAGCAATGCTAAACAGCATCATAAACACAAACTATATAAAGATAAAATATTTCGCTCTTGTGGTTACCACAGAGACATTTCGTATTGTACCTCTCTATCTGCAATATAACGTTATGCATTTGTGTTAATAAATGATACTTTGAACACTTACCGAATGATTTTGTTTTTTCAGAGTTACTCTGACTTTCACTGTTGACCTCTCTGCCAGGCTCAGCATTTAATGACTTGAGGTTTTCAATATCTTCGAGTTCATTGTCTTTTGCTGACATGTTAGATGTAGATACATATCCGTCAGTATGTCTTTGTTTTGACATATCCTGTGACTCTGCTTGGTTTGATTCTTCGTCAACGTGTTTATCTCCTTCGACATCTTCACCACAGACAATGCTTCGTGAATCCGACGAATTTCTGTCCTCACGAGTCTCACGGGCTTTCGTACTACTGGATCTCGTGGTATTAAGGTTCCCAAACTGTACATTCGTTGTCACGCTCCCTGTAAATAATATACTGTGTAAAAATCATATGATATATACAATCAATAAAATAATACAGTATGACAAAGTAACATTTCGTGGAAAAAACAAACCAAAACAAACAACCCCTAAAAAACAAAAACAATATTTTGTGTATTTCAGCTCTATATCGTCATCTTGTATATTATTTCAGGACAAATCTTGCTAGAGTATCTTTAAGAATGTGGATATATATCCAATGCATCTCACCGTGTCATTGGTGGTCGTTTAATATCAAGCACCGAATACTATAATGCCAGCCATTGTTAAGTTATGTGACTGAAATTGTTGTCATAAAGAATTGTTTTCTCTAATCAATATAATCCAATTACTGTGATTTAATTTGACCTAGTGTTGGTTTACCGAGTACTATTGTGATTATACCATTTATCCTCTGGCCCTGTAATGTGTGTATGCATGTTGCAATATATTGACATTGCATTTTATATAATGTTTATTCTGTCCATATATGAGAATATATTCATTTATCACCCACCTTTGATAAATAACACAAATAAACGTAACAACATTCAAGAGAACATGTATGTGACATTTCGACGCTCGAAAACACAACTCTTTCCATGTTCAATCCATTTATATAACTATTTAGGCCAAGTTATGTAACACTGATCCATTTCAGATATTTTCAAACTTTAAAGACACATAAATGGCACCGTCTGATTAGTGGTAGTTTTAAATTGAACACCGAATACTATAATGACAGCCATTGGTAAGTTATGTGATAGAAAATGTTGTCATAAAGAGTTGTTTCCTCAAGCCAGTATAATCCAATTACATTGATTTAATTTGACCTAGTGTTGGTTTACCGGGTACTATTGTGATTATACCCTGTGTTCTCTGGCCCTATAATGTGTATGCATAAATGTAAATGTATTTGACCTTTCAATGTTGTAAACTCTTTCTGTGTCCAATCCATTTATGCTACTATTTTGGCCAAGTTATGTAACAGATCCATTTCGCATATATGTTTAATAGTTTGTGAAATTTAAAAACACCAAGTGTTAATTGGCAAGTTTCGAACGTACTGCACTCGATGATTAATAACCCGCCAGCAGAAACGTCGATACATTAAATTTAAAACTTATATACTGATGGAAAAACAAACAAAAGTTATTTTCCAGTGGTATACATTTCAAATATGTTATTGATGATTATATTTCATTGTTTAGATTTTTAAGTTGTCTTCATTACTAAATAAAATTTGACAAGTTTTGTTGTTATCACAGACGAACTTTGCATGTATATCGTTGAAGTGTGGTACCCCACGCCATTTCTTGTGCACAGATAAGTGGAATGACGTAAGGCCTAATGACTTGATCCCAATATCTTACTGCTGTAAGATTGCCTTGGATGAACACGAGAAACGTTTTCACGCCATGAGAAATTCTCCCGCCCCCAATCAATAACAACCATTCCACCAAATCTGTCAATTTCCTTAACGCTCACGTCTAAATATCACTCATATCGACATGGATAGACACGTTGTTGTCCATCTGACCTGTAAACCTCGAATAACAGACATTTCCAGTGGCCCAGTGAAATCGATGTGGTGCATGTGCACGCAGCCATTACAATCGACTTCAGCGTCGCGTGGGTGTAAGATGCCGTCCAATGTAGGGACGTCGTGACCTTACGTTGAAGTCCACCAAACAATTCTTAACCGTTCGTGGACACGCAGAATATGTTCATCTTTCAAAAACACCTGGTACCGCCATTATTCTGACTGGTTTACAAGTTGCTGTCATTACTAGTCTAAATACAGGGCTTGTTCAGGGTAATGAGAATATTTCGCCAATTGTATGCTAAACATAGTTACTTTCCCAACACAATATCAATTATTACATAATTAGTCTTCGATAAATTGTTTTTTAACCACTGTTCAGAAAATTCCATCAAAGTATCTTTATGCAGGTTTGTTAAATCAGACTTTGTACAATACGGTAGTAGAAATCCTCATTCAGAAAAAAAGTAAGAAGAATGTATGATCCTAGACTTGGTAGTATTACTTTACAAATGAAACACTATACAGTCATCCACGGGTTTCGCTTGTTCGACTTCTTTTTACAGATAATCTATTTTGAATATGATAACTATTTTTATTATTTGCTTATTCGGTACGAAATAGCTGTTGAAGCTAATCTGTTGATGCAGGTGAAACCAAATTAGTTAAATCCCACTGTCAGTATTACATTTTATGCATCAATACCCAACTTAGAATGTCTGGTATAACTTATGTTGTTATTTGTTTATACTAGATACACGGATGTTGTTATTTTCCACATGTTGCACACAATGTAGATAATGATACTGGGATAGGAAACTGTAAAAATAATATATTTTGCTAAGGATGGTTACAAGATCGATATATATCTTTATGTCTTTGAGGTGTAATTGAAAACACTTTGCACCATTCTTCCTGTTACAAATGATGACTGTTTCAACAAGTGTATAGTATATACAGTGACAAGGTCAACACAACAAATGCCTAGCTGAAATCTAAACGACAAAACCATGGCGCAGTCAAAATCGTATCTCTGCACAAGGTTGCACACCACCATTTATTTTCCAATGGATCTACATGCTAATATTGCCTCGGATTAAATTGTGTAAAAAATAGAATGATATCGCAAGGAATAAGTGACTACCAATTTTTGAACCTACAGTCACTTGTCGACTGGCATGTAAAAATCAATACGGGTTGACCACACAAAAATTTCATTATCCATCCAAATGTCGGGGCCCCGTCTCATTTTGCTATTATGCACCCATTTCCATCTGACCGCACAACGCACTTACAAATACTTTTCGTTAGTAATGACAATACCAAATAATGTACAAATACTGGGTCATTTAATTACTACAAAGGTCAATCTACCTGTAATCATCAAAGAAAACTTTGAATACTAAATATTTCTATTTATTATTATGTTTCTAATGAGGACCTATTTCCTAAACCGGACTATATGAAGCTGCTAAAGTTAGTAAGGACACGACAAATGGTGGTGTGGTGCCACAAGGCTATAACTAGTAACGACACGACAAATGGTGGTGTGGTGCCACAAGGCTACAACTAGTAACGACACGACAAATGGTGGTGTGGTGCCACAAGGCAGTCCAGAGGACGTTCTATGCAATGTCGTGATAGTTTCCATGATCCACTATGGGGCGAGTTGCTAACAGGGGGACCGGCAGTGTGTATTTCATCTTTCCTGCACCGCCAAAGGAGATACGGCAGTGAGTATTTCATCTTTCCTGCACCGCCAAAGGAGATTTTACCCTTCCTGCACCTCCCAGTCCGCAACACACACCCGCACAGATACCAATGGAATACATAGGACTGTGATGGCATGCACTCATGAATCACCATTAAAATGGTGATGATATCAGGTGTTCGCGAAAGGTGAGCATATCCTGCCCCACCGGTGGCACCCGTCATGAGCATAACCCACCGCACCTATGTAAAGTCTACTTAAGGTAAAAGTGTACACCATTTTCACCAAAAAGATGAAAATGTACGTACAAGGTCAAAATAGGCTATTGCATCAGACATCATTTGTGTCAATGATGCTTCATATCGTGAGATTGCCTCACAGTGTCGACCATAAAACTTTTTGAAAGCCTTCAGGAGTCCTTGGATGCTGGATTTGCAAGTTAACAGTGAGAAAACGACTGGCACCACTTGGCATTCATCAAAACCAGGACGCTCACAACATCAGCGGGCAGCATAGCCCAGTGGTACAATGCCCGCCTGATGCGCGGTCGGTCTGGGATCGATCCCCGTCAGCTAACCACTGGGATTTTTCTCGACATAACCATATGTCCAACGCCGATATAACCGTAGTTATAATGTGTTGAGTGCGTCTTTAAAAAAACAACAACAAACAAACAAACAAACAAAAAAAACAACTCACAACGTCAATGTTGAATTAACGAGCTATCAAGTGTACCTTCTGCTCAGATGTGTCAAACTAGATATCCCACATTCCTCGCTTGATGGTGACTGGCACCTCATTATAGAAACTACAGTTACACAAAACATCCGCTTCCTTTACCATTAACGGTGCTTCGATCTCAAATTACTTTGAACGATGTGTCTGTATAATGCTTACAATCCTACTCTTGAAATATGTGTTTATGCCATCTATTTGTTCATTGAAACGTGTCTCTTTACAGAACCTATAATGTGTGTTTTTGCGCCTGTACTGGCATACAAAGTATAGTCACTGTCCTATAGATGAAATTGGAACAATACATCTGAACACAACGTACTTGACAGCGAGTCACAGCTGGATACCTTTGCGACTATTATATCTTCTTTTGTAATCAATTTTGTCCAGAGATAGTGTATTGAACACGCTACTGACAGACTAATAATAGCTCTATATGTTATAGCTTCCACAGCACAATTTAAAGTTTAATATTGCTTCAGTGAATTACTGGTTAGTATTAAATGGACTATCCTGAGTTTGACATCATTGCAACATAAATTATCTTTAATTAAGAAAAAAACAAAAAACATTTAAATACAGTTTATTGTTTATAATATCAGTTTCTCCATGTCGAATGTGTTTCTTGTCATCCTAAATCATCTCAGAGAAGCTACAAAGAAATATTTTGGACAACGAAATGTGATGGAATCATTGCGATTACATCCAGGACTCGTACTACGATTTCTGCATGATATTGACTTCTATTCCAAATTTAGATTTTATCTATCTGTGATATTGTATATTTGTAGTTATTTACACTATATTTTAATTTAACTATTGTATTTTTATCTTTATGATGTTCATGAGTTTATGTATGCATTTACCATAGTTTCATATCTAACAGCCGATGCATTTTTCTATTATATTCTTGCTATCATAATGTTTGTAGTAGATCAATTTTCATTTTACTTCATACTTTAATGAGGAATTTCCTATGTTCGACATTATTGAAGGTAAAATATAGTTTGGGCTACCTACAGGCATTGAGACAACACGAAACACATTGTATATATTCGACCACTGATAGTTTAAGCAATAATATGTATTTAAAATGTAATTGTATTTGTTAAAAATACTATTTAAGTCGAAAACATGCTATAATGGCACGGTGCTACTTAAAGCAAATTGTTTTTTTAAAAATACATCTGGCTTCCTTGAATGAATGGGTTAATGAATGTTTTACGACACGCCAGCACGAAAAAATACATCGGGTATTGGGCGTCAAACTATGGTAAATGTGATGATCAACATCAGTATACAAATTCAACAGTTAAAACACTGTGCACAAATATTAATATCACAGAAATATAATATTAAAATTTACAACACACACACACACACACACACACACACACACAATTTAACTTGTTGTTTTTCTTTATATATTTCCAATGGAAACGTTTACAAAACTTATCTTTCAAAATACCAAGAAAAACAAATTAGGCAATTATTAACAAACTAATTCAAACGTATGTATAGCTGATTTTACAGGAAGACCTCATCGTTGCCTCGTTCTCTTTACAGAAATATATTTTTGAGCATTTAGGAATGAGCCATGTTTGGATTTCGCATACGTCTTTAAACTGGCATTCACAACACATGAAGTGTCGAAAATATGCTCAATATTAGCATTAAAGTAAAATGGTTTATTTACCAACGCCGCTAGGACACATTGCTTTATTAATCTTTGGATATTAGATGTCAAACATTTTGTAATTATGACAACTTTAGAAAGGAATCCTGCTATATTATCCCGTTAGTAAATTAGGAATATTTTGAATGCACCATCACACAGACAGGATATCACATACCATGAAAAATAAAATTGTCCAATGGATCCACCAATGCAGATCAATACTAGACCACATGTACATCATGCGAGTACTTGACCACTAGACTATGTCCCATACTCCTATCTAGCATCAAGGTCGTACAGTAGACATTTAAAGGGACATTCCTGAGTTTGCTGTATTGTAAGATGTTTAGGACTAATAAAATATATCTTACATAATAAATACATTTTCTTGTTTAGAATATCAGTGTCTTTATATTCAATTTGTTTCTGGACGCCTTAATATTTGCAAGACGTCTAAACTGGATTTCGTCTTCAAATAATTTCGTACGTACCAAAAAATATATATTTTAGGAAATAAAATTAAATTTAAACTAGTACAAATATTAGAAACACGTTTATTATACACCCACTAATATTTTATACAGAAAAAACCCCCACTGATATGCAATTACAGTCGTTAAACAGTCTCTGTTAGTTTATAACATCTTAAACATTGTCACAAATATAGTTTTGTATATAGTTCTTTAACAAATGTATGGGTGATTTTAAAGTAACCATTACCTTGATCTTGTGACCCCAAAAGTAAAAAAAAAAAAAATTTGACTATGGGCCTCGAATTTGGCAAATTAGAGGGAAGTCCATTTGATTTATACTGATCGAGTTCGAGTATGATAACAATGCAAACTAATGTTAGGCATATATCAAGGGCACTGCTGCAATTTGCCACATGATTGCCATTAAATTCGAGCCCTAAGCATATCATATGAGTCATCGAGACGCTCGAGGTGGCTTAATACATTGACATTTCTCTCTTTTTTATTTCCGACTTGACCTATGGTTCTGACATATAATTAAGCCTAGAATAAAGGTCATGTAGAATTTTGAGGTTAATGTGATAAATGGTTTTCAAGGAAAACATGCAATTGTTTCTTTATTGTGACCTTGACCTTTAACTGCAGACCTAAAAACTAACTATGGATAGGCGTAGTAAACGGTTTGTTAAAAAGCTTTGTAGGTAAATGTATTGACAATTATCTCTTTCTATATGTCGTAACCTTGACCTATGACCCGGATATCCCAAAAACGAAATATGTCATAAAGTGTGGTATGAATATCACACGATAACAGTTTAAATCACTTTTGTAAATGGTTAAACCGTTTTGATCATAATGCATTGACAATTGTCTCCTTTTTTACTTCTTGTCGTAACCTTTGACCTGGTTATCTTAAAAACATGAATTATATGTCATAAATATCATATAGTAAAAGTTTGAGATTAATTTATTAAACTTGAAAGAAGTTTTCTAACAAATGGAAAACAATTTTCCCTTCTTCTGTCTTTGTTTTCTGTAATGTGTGACCTTGACTTTTGATTATATGACCTTCAGAGGAATATGTGCATCCGCATAGCTTGAGGGTCATATAGTAGAAATGTGATGTAAATATTTTAAACTTGAAAGAAGTTTTGTAAGAAATGCAAGACAGTTATCTTTTTTATATTTTCTATTGTGTGATCTCGACCCTACACATTAAAAATCATACAATAAATCAAGATACTGTCACATATTGCAAGAACATATTTAATTTCAAAGTGATGTTTTATTAAGTATTATTAAGCAAAAACGTTTTTTTTTTTTTTTTAATTTTGCACATGTTGCCATAGTAACAAATGAAATATTTTGAACAAAAACCTGCCATGTGTGTATAAATTTGTTTCAAAATGTCAACAACTAAGAAAGATATCACCAAAAATAAATGATAGGTAAAATTCTTGAAAATCTCTAAAAACCATGCAATATGATAAATTTTAAGATACTATGTACTGTTCCAGATACACATATATTTTAGTTTATTTGCATAACAAAAGAAAGTGAAGTTTAATGTGGGATTAAAGGGACATTCCTGAGTTTGCTGCAGTATTTTAAGATGTTATCGGCTAATAACATATTTCTACGATTCAACTTGCATATTAATTATATTTTCTTATTTAGAATAATAGTTCTGATTGTTCTAATATTTGTACTAAGTTAATTTTCATTTTTTTTTTTTTAAATATGCTTTCGTACGTACGAAATTATTTGAAGACGAAGTCCAGTTTGGGTTTCTTACAAACATTATGACGACCAGAAACACATTAAATATACAGACACTGATATTCTAAACAAGAAAATTTATTTAATATGAAAGTTTATTCGTAGACATATTTTATTAGTCGGAACAATCTTACAATGCAGCAAACTCGGGAAGGTCCCTTTAAGAAAATTATATGTTCTTTATATGGAGATCAGTTTTCTTTATGTACAATATTTTTTGGTTACTATTTTGTATTTTTTTTAGAAATAAAAACCTGAGAACATTCGTCGTGATCGTTGACGATACAATCTGCACTGCGATTTACAAAAATAGAGAGAAGTCCTATATATCGGTATGATATGCAAGTATATTAGAAACAAAAAACCAAAAAACCCCAAAGAAGAACGAAAAGAAAAACAAACAAAACAAAACCGTACATGATTATACACATCATAAAGCACATCAACTTTCCTAGAAGTTATACAATATCCACAAGTTACACCAATTACGATCGTATCGGCTTGCTTGGGTATACCACTCAGTTAGGACTACCTGTTCTGCTGACTACAATCAACACTACTATTGCTGCTCATATTTCTATTTAAAAGCTAAATACTGACAACTAAGGCTGGCGTATTATTTATTTAGTATTAACAATGGTAAAATTGTAGTTATTTATTTTACCATCATTTGCAAACGAAGTTACTGTCTTCTGCACACACACTGCGGTATGGTAGCAAGACACGTTTAATTTATATACCTTTACACATCATGATGTCATCGCATAAGGTGGTCTAGAGATTAGCAACTTGTTACATGCTGAGATATTGTAGATCATTTCTCGAAAGGTTTCGGTACTCACCATTATTATTATTATTATTATTAATGTGTGTGTGTGTCACAGTGTGTGTGTGTGTGTGTGTGTGTGTGTGTGTGTGTGTGTGTGTGTGTGTATGTATGTGTGTGTGTGTTATAATTATTACATTAAACGAAATTATTTATAGATCCGCCCGCCCCAAGTATCAGGATACCACATGCCCCCTACTAATCGATGTTTGTTTGTTGTTTGTTTTTGTTTTTTTAACGACGCACTCAACACATTATAATGACGGTTATATCGGCGTCGGACATATGGATATGTCAAGAAAAAACCCCAGCGGTTAGCTGACGGGGATCGATCCTAGACCGTTCGCGCATCAGGCGGGCACACTAATCGATGAATGAAAAGATAGTGTTCGACAGTACGACACCAACAAAATACGAAACTACTCTATGGTCGATACAGGAATCTGAATAAAGTGGGGTGGGGTGCAATGTGTAACAGGAATTTGAAAACAATTGGTGTGAAATGTAGTTCGCTAAATGTCATATGTCACTAATTAATATTACATTCATGTATGCACATTATAACGACGGTTATATCGGCGTCGGACATATGGTTATGTCGAGAAAAAACCCAGTAGTTAGCTGACGGG
>JAECMU010248651.1:0-15168 GCA_016106625.1 Dracogyra subfuscus | reverse complement strand
CAGTTCTGATGGTCTGGAGTTCGAATCCAGACATCAACAGCACTTGAATTCTATATCCCAAATATCTTTCCACATTTTCTTCTATAAAAGTATTAAAACTAAAGTCTGAATGAAAGGTGAACCAAATTCGAAATTGTTAACAAAAATTTTCCCCAATTAAAAAAACGTCACTAAAGCAGGGCATAAAATTTGGCACGTACGATTTTGTCGTTCGTCTGTCGGTTATACAAAACCAATATCGGCATGAACAACAGATCGTTCGTGCAGAAACTAATTGTTCGTCAGAAAATCCAAAAAGACATATTTAGGCTAATATCACTATTTTGGGATGAAAAAAATAAATAAAAAAAGGGCCTAGCATTGCAGGTGACAGAAAGGTACATTGTAATAATGTATTTGTTTGAAATAGACATCGCGGTCAATTACAAAGTCGGCACTGTCTTTTGAAGTCTCTCAAATATTTCGTAACATTGTTGCACATTCCCTTTTGATCATTTCGCTACGTGCGGAAAATCATACACGTTTTGGAAATTAAAGCGATTTATGGGTATTTAATAAACGCAACATCATCGTAGCTGGACATTTACTGATTGAGTTGTAAAATGTCGAGACCTAACGCGAAAAAACGCAAAAAGGATACAGTTAATGAAAAAACTTTCCAAAAGTGGTGGTTTTCTGACTATTTTGCCATACGTCCCTCTCCTATTTAATTAACAATAACCCAGGTAAGTTATGGTACAGATATTAAAATGTTTATAAAAAGTAATTTGTACAGGTATTACTTATTCATTTAAGCATTCTACAAATTGTATGTAGGCCCGAGTAAGCCCTCTTAAGGTTGACACTGGTCGGCAGGTACTTGGAACACTGGGTTCATACCCCAACCGTTTTCCTCAAGCTCTCCGTCAAACATCTCAAGCTCTCCGTTAAACAGGCAAATGCATTCCGAAATTTGCGAGCTTGGGGAAAGCGGTTGGAGTGTAAACACGATCACAATGGAGTGTTCCGAGTACCCGCCAATCAGTGTCGGTGGAGAAGTATGAATCAACCTTTAGAGTTTCAACTACGAATGTGCCATACAGTCCAACTTTAAAATTCCAAAGTGGAAATTAGAACATAATAAAACGTGAGCTGCAGCATTG
The DNA here is from genome assembly GCA_016106625.1 of Dracogyra subfuscus. Taxonomy (NCBI): domain Eukaryota; kingdom Metazoa; phylum Mollusca; class Gastropoda; order Neomphalida; family Peltospiridae; genus Dracogyra; species Dracogyra subfuscus. The sequence continues at coordinate 14,026 of JAECMU010248651.1, read as the reverse complement.
ATTGGATAGATGGAGAATTCGCTGAACTTCGGTTCTTTCCGTTCACACTGGGAAGCTTAATGTTTCCGGAGGAAATCCCCTTTTCATTCAGATTTTTGTTTGGCGCTAACAAGTACTCCCCTGTAAAAGAAACGATGATGTGTGCTGAAATATAAACGGCAGCCTTCTAGTTAGAAATAATTATATTTTAGTATTTTCGTTTGATTACCATTGCACTTTAATCTTTTCAGTTGTATATGAACAACTGAAGAAAATCGTTCGTGCAAAGACTAAAACCACACGAACGACAGATCGTTCGTCTGAAAAAGTAAAATTTTATTCCCTGCTAAAGTATAGTTCATCAAGATAAACTTTGCAGGCTTATGCGGCGAAGTTTATCCTGTCTACGCAATCTGCCATCTGACAGGGAAATTACAGTCAAAATAACGATTACCATCACATTTCCACACCCTAATCGTATATTGTGATCTATTCCAAGCTCACTGTTTGTTTTGTTTTGTTTAACGACGCACTCAACACATTTTAAGTATGGTTATATTGGTGTCGGACATATGGTTATGTCGAGAAAAAACCCCAGTGGTTAGCTGACAGGGATTGATCCTAGACCGACCGCGCATCAGGCGGGAACTGTACCACTGGGCTATGCTGCCCGCCCGAGCTCACTGAGACCAAGAAATACTTCTTTGAAACGATCTTCACTTTGAATTAAAGGAAAAAAGTCTGACTTTACCAAGCGGATTCTAGCAGTCACATGGATGTGCTATTTATTAGTATTCACTCTAACTTTAATTCAAAGTGAAGATCGTTTGTAAGTAAGTATTTCTTGGTCTCAATGAGCTCAAAATAGATCACAATATATGATTAGGGTGTGGAAATGTGATGGTAATCGTTATTTTGACTGCAATTTCGTTCTGAACAAAAGTCCTCGGAACCGTTGTCCAGTAATTGCGGAGTGCGTAGATAGGATAAACTTCGCCGCACAAGCCCTCAAATTTTATCTTTATGAACTACACTAAAGTAATACCTTTTGTTCAAAACACACTTGTTAATTGTGACTGGAGCTTCATAAATTCAAAAAACCTTTTTCACAATGAATAAACGTCACTAAAGCAATACCTGTTGTTCGAAACACACCTTTTAATTATTTAGTATAGTACAATCCCGAAAGCTGCTCATCCAATACCGTTAATGTTTACTAATATTAGTGTATTTTTGGGCATCTTGGGGGGAAATAGTCGGACCCTAAAATCTGTCCTGTTCCGCATTTTACAAACAAGGTGGAAACGGACGTATGCATATGTTTAGGACTGACAACAATATTTGTGCTTCATGTAAATCATACAATATTGATAAACTGTCGATAAAGTATATTAAAAAACCTTATTGGATACGATTTTGGCATAATTATTGGTTTTTTGATTGTGAAAAGATGTTTTTTAATTGTAAATATGCCAAAGACAGGGTTTTTGGCATATTTCGGGTGACCCACAACAGTTACTGTCTGAACCAAAATGTTAACAACTACGAAAAATTGCTCTCCTACCTTTATTTTTCGTTAGATTTTACTCAAATTTTGTCCAGACAGAAATCTAGGAAAAACCTTTGCAGTGACACAGATTCCACATACTAGATGATAACCATGTCACCAATATCAACTTCACTGAGATCGCATAGGGCAAAAAGCACATAATTTTGTGATATATTTAAAAAAAATAAAAGTTAATATGACGTCATCACGTTTGCTTTTATATCATAACGTGTTATGACATTGCTAGATTAAGTCATATCCTTTCACTCCTGCCCAACATTGAATATCATTAGCCATGGGAGTGGGGCTACCATATAATCTAGAATCCCTGGTCGAATATCAAAACTAGATCACCACAACCCACATTTTAGATTTCAGGTGTGTTTACATATATATTGAATAAATAAGTGGTAAAATAATATTTTTCAGGTAATTGTGAAAAGGGTGTCGTGGAGGTGACTAATTGTTTTGCCGTTCCACACAATGAATCTGAAGATGAGGTAATGCATTCTTATTAATTTACTTTTGTTACTTGCTTTTTATTATAGGAAAATTCAGAGTAGAGGAATTGTCTAGCTCCCGCAAAAGTTTTTATTTATTTAACAACACCACTAGAGCACAAATATTAATTAATCATCTCCTATTGGATGTCAGACAATTGGTAATTCTGCAGGTCTTCTAGGATTTTATAAATATCCACTAACTATGGGATCAATGATTTTAAACATTTACTAGTCATGATTAAAAATTCACTAGCTCTACTTTAAATAAATACAATTTTACTACTAATAATAATCAGATATGTCACCCAAAGAGGGAGATGGAGCTTAAAACCTCTTAGATTGGGGGTGGCAAGAGGAGGCAGGATATTCATATTTACAAAATAAGACTTAAATTGAGCATTTGATGGAGTTTTTCCCCACTAGCTGTTAGGCTAGTTAAAGTAACTATTTACTAGCCCAACACTGAATAGCACTAGCCAGGGTTGAGAATTAACATGAAAACCATGGTCACCAGCAGGGCCAGTTGAAGAAACATCTTTCTGGCCCTTCTCAAATTCAATTAGCCCTCCAATTTAACTGCACAACAAAAATCAAAACTAGAATTTTCTTTGTTGAATAATAACCATGTATAATAACAACCATGTATACAGTCCGTTGAAAACAATGAATTAGCATGTAACTTCATAATGAAAGTTAAAATTCATATTTAAAAAAAAAAATAAGTTTTAAAGTCATACAAACCCAAAAACCTTTAAAAAAAAAAAAATCCATTATAAATAAAAATGTTTCTTTACAAATTAAATTATACAGATTAAATATAATGTTTAATACAAAAATACTAGAACAGCCAATTTATGCAGTTTGACGTGCATTGTCTCTGAAGTATAAAGATACTAAAACCATAAAAGGTAGTATATGTTATTACTCTGATAGTGGCAGTCCTCTTTATGGCGATGCAAGAGTGATGAACTCTCAAGTAAAGGATTTTCTTGGGAGTGGTTGTTCTATAGACAAGACACTAGATAACATTGATGGAATCATCCACAATTTTCCGAAATACCCGTATAATTTAATAAATTACTATGTTTTTTTATATGAATTGTACATTTATATGCCAATCAATTGACTTTTGAAATAATCCCTGTTTTAAAGAGACATTCCTGACTTTACTGCATTGTAAGATGTTTCCGACTAATAACATATTTCTACGATTAAACTTACATATTAAAAACATTTTCTTGTTTAGAATATCAGTGTCTGTATATTCAATGTGTTTTTGGTCGTCTTAATATTTGTAAGAAGCACAAACTGGATTTTGTTTTCCAATAATTTCGTACATACAAAATATGTTTTATTTTTAGGAAATAAAATGCAAATTAACCTAGTACAAATATTAGAAGGATCAGAAACACATTTAATATACAGTCACTAATATTCTAAACAATAAAATGTATTTACTATGTAAGCAGGGTTCTCACGGACCCGGAGTCCCGGGTCCCTGATGCTACGATCAAGGATGGAATGCATCATATTGCATAAACGTGCGTCCCTGTGGATGCAGTATATTTATATTTAACTTGTTACTTCAATACAATGTTTTTTTAAAAACAAATAATAGACTGGTCACGTGGACATGCAAACAGTGCTTATTCACACCGTGAGGCGGATCATCTGAACAAAACTGGTTGAAAATGTTTGGTTCTAAAACTCGCGTTGCAGAAAAAACCCAAATCTTTTGCAACTATTTTCGCCAAACCGAAAATTCTTCTGCAATATATTTTTGTTCGCATTATTAGTGAATATATATTAATTACCAGGTATTTGTTTTGTATTTTATCATACATTTTAATAATAACAAATTGTATTATTACTACATACAACCATTGAAATGTCAATTCACTTGATAATTTATTGGATATTATATCAATTCATGGACTCCCCAACATTCCAAATGGACTCTCAAAATATAAGGTCACGAGTCCATGGTCTCTCAATATTTTTGGATGAACGAGAACCCTGTGTAAGTTTAATCGTAGAAATATTTTATTTAAAGCATTGCAGCAAACTCGGGCATGTCCCTTTAATGGAAAACTACAAGATAAATTTTGATTTTGTCCTTTTAAAAAAAGGTATAGTATCCAGTCCATTCCAATAAGCCGACGACTTTAAAAATAAATTCCAAGTGTCTACAATACGTTTTGAGCTATATTTGTTTACAGTCCCAGACCAAAATCATAGAAGCTGGAACTTAGTCTAGTCAGCCTGGCGATGTCAAAATATAGAACATCATAATATCATCTCCTGCCAGATCTGTAGTTCGTGCCAGCGGAGATACAGTGTTGTTTGTCACAGTGGTCATTCGATTCAGTTTCAGTGCATTTTTTTTTTAATCTGGTACTAAAATCGATGGTCGCCTAATGGACTACATTTGTAAAATCCTTTGTTGCCCTTAGCCAATAAAGGTCGCTTTTGGTGACCAGGCGACTGCTAATTTTCAATCCTGACTAGCCATGGGAGTAGGGGTACCATAACGTAGAAGCCCTCTTCTGACTCTGTAATCATCAGAGGAAATCTGCTACATGTTTCCTAATGTAGTATAGGATCTTTTATATTCACTTTCCCACAGACAATGAAAGCACATACCACGGCCTTTGAACAGTTGTGGTGCACTAAAAAAAAACCATTCATTTGAATGGATCCACTAAGGTGGTTTGAGCCTGTGGTGCAAGCACCTCATGTGAGCACTCAATTGACTGAACTAAATCCCACCCCCTAGCTGCCGCAAGGGCTGTCAGTTGTCGATTCCATATACAGACACTGAGACAGTTAAAGGCTTCTTCTTGATGGTGGCCAGCAGATTGACATGGACTGTTAACACAATTTTCTTGTGGAAACTTCATATTAATTTTCTTGTAACTAACCTCTTGTAAACCTATTTTTCACCATTATTTCTGTTTTTAATGCAGGTGGCTGTTGACATTGAGTATGCCAAGAACATGTATGATTTATACAGGAAGGTCAATGGAAATGAAGTTATTGTTGGGTGGTAAGTCTATAAAGTTTTGAAGTGTGAAATACTAATGGCAGTTTAGCTACATGTGATGTATTTCTAGACATTGAATGTAGCTATTTTACTTTTGAAAGAAAATCTATAGGTGTATTAAATATTTCTATAGTTGTTATTTGTTGTGAATAATATCTTCTTCTTTTTTTTTAATCGTAATAAAGATAAAAGAAATTTGACATGTGCAACTATGATAATGCATCTTTAATTCTAGTACATTCTAGTAAATAAGATATGGGGGAAGATTCCCGTTGAAAAATAGTATCTGCATTTAAGCCTATGTATGAAATTTAGTTTTTAAGCCCACAAATATTCCTTATACCTCCACCCCCTCCCCCTATTTTTATTTCTGAACGTATAAACACTTGATGGATTCCATCATCATTTAGGGGAAAGCAACTCATTCGTCTGACATCCTTGATAAATCTACCTGTTTGCATTATCTTCACTTAATGCATTTAAATTTTTAGAAGTTGAAACATGTTAGTGTTTTTATGTCATCTATTTTACTTTAATTTTTGTATTAGAAGCCATTGTTGTTGTGTATTAGATAAACTAACTCTCTTTGACAAAACTAACTCTCTTTGACAAATCCACTAACCTTTGGTACTGGCTAGTGAATTTTTGGTTTGGGATAGTGTTAATATTGACCTGTATTACTATCATTCATAGGGCACAAGCCAGAGATTTTGTAAATGGCAGATCTAGTAACTATTTCTTTTTTAATTTGAACACTTTGGCATTTCAAGTATTTTTGGTGGGTTGTACAGGGTACAATATTTCACAAGAACCTTTGTTTTATTCACATGTCGGTTTTGCAACTTTAAAATCACCTGCACCACCAGTTGGTTACGTGGTGAACATTTAATTTCTAAATTAAAAGTACCCTATCAGATGTCAAATTGAAAATCAGATTATTTGTTTTAATGCATTTGAACAACCAATGTAGCATAGGACCATAGTTCAAGTGGTTTACTATTGGGTACATGTAGGTCTAACTCCTCTACTTAAACTATATTCATGTAATTGAACAATCGGTTACCTAAGTAAAACTCACGTGAACCGACTTCTGGTTACCTAATACTTTAAAATATTGTCAACCGGTTGTGTTTTAATTTTACATATTACTGCAGGTACTCTACGAGTCCAGATGTGTCTGGCCACTCGGTGTTGATTCACGAATATTACTCCCGAGAGGCTAATAATCCAATACACCTAACTGTTGATACCACAGTGAAGTCGGGGAAGCTTGGAATGAAAGCATTTATAAGGTAAGCCCCATCGTTACAGTCAGTTCGCGATCACTGGTATATCAAAGACATCTCAAGTGCGATGGTGCATGATCAATTGCTACTAATGGAAAAATGTAGTGGGTTTCCTCTCTAAGACTATATGTTTGACACTCAATAGCTGATGATTAATACATTTATGTGCTATAGTGGTATTCTTAAACAAAAACAAACTTTATTAGGTTAGAGGAAGAAAACAGTTTATACTAGTTTTTTTACCACAAATTGTTTTAGTATGTAGCTATTGAGTGAAACAGAATCTAATGGTATCTAATAGTATTCTACATCTTACATTATCTAAAAACTAGTTATATTAACTATGAAATATTAACATCTCTTCCAACTAAAAGTTGTCTATGACACCATCATTTTGGGTTTGTCCAATAAATATAACATAGTTTTTCTGCATATCCATATTTCATAAATGGTACAGATTTTATATTACAAAAGTATTACACCATTTGTCAAATAAAAAAAACAATTGCCAAATTTTATTTCAACTTGGCAAAATAATTTCAAATATTAATTGATATTTTGTTACCAAATAACTGCTGACCCAGAGCTAGCCTAGGTATCATAACAAAAAGTTACTTTTATTGTATACGAAGCCAAGATAATGGTGCGCTCGGTCACTGTCGTTAACCTTAATGCTTGTATAGTTAACTTACCCGCTGAAGACAAAATGATCAGTCAGTTTATTTAAAGTTCTGCTATTTTGATGTCTAGATCTTGTATATGAACAGTGTTTTGTTCAGAAAGAATTTTAAAAAATGTTGTACGTCTGTTAATACAAATTTAATATTGTTTGTGAAATACAATAATTGGTTATTTTTATTTTAGTGTTCCAATGGGAGTGCCAAACAAGTCAATTGGTACAATGTTCACACCGGTCAGTGTTGAGATTGTCAGCTATGAACCAGAAAAAGTTGGAGGTAAGAGTTATCTCCCATATGATAATTATTTTATAAAATAGAAATATAGAACTGGAAAATTGAAATTGTCAGTGACATAGGAAGGTGCCAAAAAGTGGTGAGGTCATACACATATAAATATATATATATATATACACCACACACACACACATTTTTCGTGCTGGGGTGTCGTTAAACATTCATTCATTCATTCATTCACACACACACCAGTGATTGTATTCTTAAAATTATGTGCAGTAAATTTTAAAATACTAATTCATCCTACTGGTAAGTTATGATATTTTAAGTTTACATTGGATCTTGTGCCGTTGTGAAAAGAAAACATGATTTTACTATCATTTTGTATAATTGTCACATTGTTATAACACCCAATTCTTTGATTTCTATTTGCTAGTTGATGTATTACAAAACGGCAAGTACAACCTGAAAAGAAGTGTTTCCATGGTGTCGGACCTGCGGCATGTTGAAACAGCTTGTGCAAAATTGCAGGAAATGTTGGAACAAGTTACAACATACGTGGATGAAGTTCTTGTAAGGAACAATGTTTATCTCCCCCTTCAAATATACTTGGAAGACAATTATCAGACTGAATTTGAGGATTTATTTTTCGGATTTTGTCGAATTTATAATATGGATACAACAGATATTTTAGGATTCCATCTCATTGTCTTATGCTTCTGACCTAAACTAAAATCTGTGATTCATTGAGGCATGGAATCCTGCTAAATTTGCACCTGATTATGTTACATATACGTCTTTTATAACACTGTTCCTAGATTTACAGGTGTGAACTTCTGACATGTAATACAGTCACACTTTTATGCATTATTCATTTCCCGACTTCGCTGTGAAAAACAAATGAGAGGAGTGATTAATATTACAATATTGATACGATACCTTTTAAATTCTCATGCTAAAAGCACCAAAAAATTACTTTCTTTGAACTAGTCTTAGGGCAGCAATGCCTTTGTGTTAACTGTTCAACATGATCTGTTTTGAGGTTTTATGACATAGCATGTTAATTCATCTGTTACAGGCTGGGAAGGTACAAGCCGACAATTCTATTGGAAGGTTTTTATTGAGCCTCGTCACAAGCATACCACAGATTGACCATGACCGGTTTGAAGATATGCTCAACTCTAATATGAAGGTTAGTTTAGTATATTTAGAAACTCTAATATTAAGGTTTGGTTTCAGGCCTCTGGAAATTCTAGGAATAATCATTTTGTTGGCATGTTGCTTGAGCAAATCTAATTTTGTGCAGCCTGTTTTTTGTTCAGCACCATTTACATGGATATAACAGGTTATGCAAAAACAAAATGAGCTACATGGATTTATTTCTGATACCTGGATCATGTAGATTTTTAGTTCTCAGAGACCTGGGTTTAATGTCTTTAGATGTATACTGAAAATACAATGTAATGATTAGTTTAGAGAAATGGGCCCACCGACTGGGATCGATCCCAGACTGACCACATGCTTCATCACTGGGCTATGTCCCGCCCCTCTCTGGATAGAGTGATAATTATACGTACAGTTCATTATTTCTTCAGATTACAAATTTGTATGTTTGATTTATTACCAGAGATGATAAACCAAGAGTTAAAGGTCAGGATAGATATGATCAATAATAGATATTTATATAAGTTAAAAAAGAACTTTAATGTTTAAACTGAATATCATCTGACGGTATAATAAACATTTGTGATAAAATAAACATTTTGTTTTGCAGGATCTGCTTATGGTTGTTTACCTGGCCAATCTGACGAGATCACAGCTGGCACTGAATGAAAAACTCAGCCTCTTAACGCAGTAGCGTAATGTGTGACATACAGACTGAAATAAATAATGTTATTCAAATCTTCACTGGTGTTTTCACAAGTACTGTACACAAAACAACAACATGGAGTTACAGTTCAACCAGCTAGCTTCAGGAAAATGTGAAAATAGAGATTTAGTGGTCAAGCTGTCATTCTTAAAAAACCCATCATTGGTGACATGTGTGATACTGAAATTGTCTCTTTTTTTAAAAGTGGTACTATACCAGTAACTGGCTCAGATGTCTAACGGTATTCATCAAATTAATTCAGAGCTAGCTCTGATTTAGCAAAATATTTCACCTAATTATCTTAAAAATTCAAATAAATTAGTAAATCATTTCTAAACTTTGCAATTGGTAAATTTGGCAAGTGTTGGAGCTAGCCCTGTAACCATCTTATCAACTTTATATTTTAACAACAGATCTTTCTATAAAACGGCTAAAAGGTTTGGCCACAAGTTGCTAGGTGGTTTTGTAAAGACCAATAAACATATAAAACACATTTTAAAACAAAATTCTTGTTGTGTCTGTACAGTGTTGTAATTTACTTTGAACCTGTAAAGAACTGCAAAAAAGACAAATATCTGAGATATAAAAACAAAATCTAGTTCTGGAAAAAAATACAAAACAATATGGAATCGAAATGGCATGGGAATGATGTACGACTTATGTATAGAGAAGTTTAGATTAAGTTATGGAATTGGATGCAGATTTGTATTGTCTTTATGTTCAGTTCAGGAGAATGCTCCTTGTTACTAAAGAATATTGTAAAATGAGGAAAGGGTGAATCTTATAATACATACAAATGATGATGTAAAAATTTGATTGCATTATAAATTAAATAATGTACATGCCACAACCTTCGTTAAATTAGCAGTGGAGCACTGGCTGGAATGAGGAGTAGCCAAATGGGCTTGTCCATGGGGATTAATTACCTATTGAGTAAGTACTTGACCAATGGGCTACATCTCAACCCTACCTTTTAAGTTGAAAATCCCACAAGAAGGGTTATGAATATGCATACCAAATGGTGGTTTCCCTAGAAATTTGGCACAGCATGGAAGACTAAACACTTGGGACATTTTCACCATTTTCAAAACACTTTTTTCAGATGAAACACTTACAGAAATAAAAATATATTTGACTAATGGGCTTGTTTTAATAAACAAATGACAAAAAATATTACAAATATTTTATTACTTAATAAAACAATTTTAGAGTTTTATAATGGCAATTTTAAAATCAATTGCCGAAAAAGGCTGGTTTAATCTTAGGGTAGCATGGTGCTGATTTAGGCAAGATGGTACACCTAAAACGAGCTAGGGAAAATACTACCAAATATACAAGCATTTAGATCATTAGTTTAGCATTTGTTTGCAGGATATATTGCGTTTTGGTGGATTTTAACCTTTTCAATATCGTGTTCCATTTATAAACTACAGATGACATTTTAGGAAATGGAAATGGTTTATTTAATGATGCATTCAACACCTTTTATTTACAGTTATATGTTGTAAGAATGGCATTTCAGAATATAAGCAATGCACATTTTGTTAGTACAGTGTGTGGTTTTGTTCAATCCCATACCACTAGTCGGAAATGTTGGTGTTCAGGAAAATGAGATGGTAATCGTTGAAAATTGCATGTATTTAGTGGCAAAAAGGATATATACTGAACAAAATAAGAAACTTCCGCTAACTTTGCTGGAACATAGCTTGATGAAAACAAACCGGGGGAATAATTGTTATATATACGTTCCATGATGCATTGTTTGGTGCAAAAATCATGGCCATAGGTTAACAGAAATTGGGATTAATTTTGACCAAGTGTAGTAGGGGTTAACAGCGTTAGGTCTTAACGGTAATCCGATAGTCTGAGATTACCTGAAAAGTAACAGGACTACCTGAAGCTGCAAACATGTAGTCCGTCGGACCACCTGGAATTTTTAAATTTATTTAGCACAGATGTAACGTTTTGTGGATGATTTACCCAGTACTAAATTACATCAAAATAACAAACCATAGCATTATTTTAACTTCAAATTATTATAAATATGGACCACCTGAAACTTAGACTGAAATGAAAGCCAGGTAGTCCTGTTAAAAAATGGTTAAGATCTAACCCTGGTTAATAACGGGTATGACCACTTCTTGAATTGACCACTGCAGTGTATAGCAGGCACATAGAATTGACTAAAGTGTTGATTTCTGCCTGTGGAATATTGTTCCATTCCTGAATGAGCGGTTGACGAAGTTCATTGACATTAGCGGGTGGGTTGGGACGACGCCTCAGTCGTCTGTCCAGACTATCCCAGACATGCTCGATGGGGTTGAGATCAGGACTTCTAAAGGGCCAGGCATCAATGAAATCAATGTTATTTGTCCAAAGAAAATTTACAGTGTCTCTAGCTGTATGAGAGGTGGCATAATCAGGCTGAAAAATTTAGATGTTGGCGTTGTTATGGAACAGAGTAATGACGTGATGAGTGAGAATGTCATCACAGTAACGTTGAGCATTTAAATTGCCATCAATAACGACTAGTGGTGAACGATAACCATGGGCAATGGCTGCCCAGACCTGGATGCATCCAAAAAAAGAACGGTATTCCAGAGTCGCCGTATCCAACGAGTGTGTACACGTGTCCAACTAAGACGATTTAGATGTTGACGTTGCATTAAAATGCATCCGACGTAAGGACGTCATGCATGTAATCGTTCTCCCGCAGACGATTACGAATAGTTTGCCCACTGATTTGATTACTATGATGCCCAGGTGTGTTAGCAGCAGTAGCAGTTTGGAATCGATTGCGCAAATGCGGTCTTGACCATGCGGACGTCCACGCCGTGGCAAGTCCTTGATGCTTCCTGTCGTTCGAAATCTTACGCGAAGATTTCGTATCGCTCGACTAGAACTCCCAACATGCTTTGCAACATCTTCTGTCGACATGCCAGCATCAAGCATGCCAATCGCCTGTTCGTGTAAATTATTGGGTATTTTTGGCATACTAAACATGCTACAATGTGAATAACGTTAATTTGTTTTTACACATTTTGAAGCGTTTCATTCACTTGACAACAATGTCGGCAAGACATGTAAAACAAATTAACCGATACTACACGGGACATGTCGAACCATGCATGCACGTGCAAATTTAATTTCTCGTTGAAGATTAACAGTGCAAACATTATTGATAAAATTCATGAATCCTGGTAATACAGCTCACGGCTAATGCTGCCTATATAATTTCATTACACAATGAATTCTTTAACACAACAAATACTATAATTATGTACAAATCGGAATTTAAAAAAAAAAAATTCAGTCTAGATATGTACATAAACCTACTGAAAATGGAATTGTCTAAAAAGTGGGGACTGCCATTTGAATTTTTCACACATTCTTATATGGCTATTTGCAACCGTAAGTAAAAATTGTAAGCCCATAGGTCAAATATTTTTAAATAGTAACAGATTTCAAAATAACAGCCCAGTTAAATAAATGTGAGGCTAAAAGCTATGATAATTTGCAATATTTGACTTACGGGCCTAAATTTTTCATGGAAGTTGACAAATATTTATATTGTAATGGGTGTGAAATTTCAAAATTAAGGTCCCCATATTTTTTAAATTCCAGTAAGGTTATTAAGGTGGGATTTTTTGCCACCCGATAAATATATATATCTTATAAAAGCTAGCATATCTAGTGTAATCAAAGTATGTGATATTTTTCCGATCACATAAATTCAGAACTTGAAAACTTTGCAAATTAGATGTAAATTAATCAAGGTTTATTGACATGTAAACAAATGTACTATGGTGACACTCGGTAATTGACATATGCATTCATAGTTTACCTGATTAAAAACAAATTAAGCCACTTTCATCTCTGTTCTACCAGTAATGCAAAACCCAAGGAGATCACAACTTTAATAATACACTGTCCCTATCTTGTATCTTTTGGCAATTCTATTCTGTTAATATTACACAACATAAGGTGCGTCAAAGTAATTTCATATAGCCAGTACTGTATTGATATGCAATTTAGATTGCAGGCCCATAAGAATGAGGGGAGGGGGTCCTATGACCACGCCTACCCCTTGAGGAGGCAAATGTTCCATTTTCCCCTTCAATATAAATAATGATAAAAATCTGGCTTTCCATTTCAGATATTCCTATACTAAAACGCAAAAGAAACGCAGGTCCTGAAAATGCGAAAGAATTACACTTTTTAAAGCAGTATCTTTGGTGGAATTGAACCTCAACTGTGTTAAAGGACATGGCACACACCCACACCGCAGTCCCACCTGCGTGTCAATTTCATTACCTGTGTGACGTCACGAATTCTCGAAACACATTTTTTGCACGTGCTGGATCATCCGTATCATGAATCCAGTGCAAACACACTCATTGAAATGCTCTTAAAGCCTACACACCTGGATTTAATCACATAAATTCAATTTGAGTAGTGACAGACAACAGAATCAAATCTTAAAAATGCCGCGACTGACGCAACTCCAGCGAGGGATGGCCATCGGGATGTTGCAAGCCGGACAGACCCGTACTGCTGTAGCCAGACAATTGGGATGTCATTTTTCGACAATCGCACGCCTTTCTCAACGTCACCAAATCACTGGATCTGTGAACGATCGACCACGCACCGGCCGCCCGAGGGTGACATCCGCAGCACAAGACCGGTACATCCGGGTGACCCACCTTAGGAATCGGATGCTGCCAGCAGCTAACACCGCTCACCAGGTGCATGGTCCACATGGTCCCGTGTTCGCCGATACCGTCCGACGCCGTCTGAGGGCAGCAGGACTCCGTAACCACCGTCCTTATGTGGGACCAATATTTACCCCTCGGCACCGCCAACAACGTCAACAGTGGGCGCA
>JAECMU010248616.1:0-12031 GCA_016106625.1 Dracogyra subfuscus | reverse complement strand
TGGTAGTCCAAAATTGTTTGTCACAAATAATAATAATAAAACATTTTTAAATCTTGATTTTGATCTTGGTTGACCTTAAACGACCTTAAATGACCTCTGTTAAAAAATTATATAATTGGTATTAATTTATATGGTTGTATCAAAAAGGAATATTTATTCTATGGAATATTATATGATGGAAATTTAATAAACGTTTACATCGACATTATATGCACATAATGTTATGATCCTTTTCACATTGGTATCGGTTTAAAACTAACATTTAAAAAAGCAGGGCACAATATTTCACGCGAACCGCCGTTCTGTTCGCGTGACGGTTACGCAAAATTAAATTTACGCGAACCGCAAATCGGTGACGTCGTGACCTATAGATGTTCAGAAATTAAAACTCGCGAACTTCACAATTACAGGAAGTTTATTCATGCAGGCATACTACAAATGTTTTGTACCGATTTTTAGTACTTTATTCGTGGCAAACCAGTAGACAATGGTATATTGCAACTGTTGTAACTTACGATCGAAAGCTTAGTATAGAGTCGAGCCAAAAGTTTTAAAGACCGCTAAGGCGCCTAAATTATCTGCTAAATATAGAATACCAGGTTACTACGTTTTGATATCGTTGTTATTTGGCAAGGTTTAGATAATGGCATAACAGGCGAGCTTCAGCGAGTCTGTTAACACCATTATCGAACCGAGCCAAATAATAACGATATCAAATCGTAGTAACCTGGTATTTTTTTTATCATGCAACCCTTGTTAACCATATTTTGACTGTTTTTCATAAACAAAATAAACACACGATTCACCCCCACTAACAGGTGCTGGCGTAAATACGTCACGGATATACGTCACAGACATAAGGCTGGAAGCTACCATGACGTCATTAAATTAAAGCTACGATGACGTCATTACAATGACTTGCCATGCCCACGATTCATTTCCTAATGACTAGATAACACATACATGTTATCAGGCATTGACTATATAACACTTCAGATTGTCATGTAGGTGTTAGCAGGTAACTAGAAGCTTGGTTGCATGATAAAGGAATATATGTAGACATAATATTGGATTGCCTATAATTTTACAAAGGTTGAAAACGGTTTTAACGTAAAAAGAATATGTACAAATATAATTTCAACATAAATGAGGTAACCGTTAAGGTAATCCACAGGTTACGCAAATATAATTCACGTAACCGAAGAATTGGTTACCTAGGTAAAAACCACGTGAATCGACTTCCGGTTACCTCAGATTTCGAAATATTGTCCCCTGAAAAAGTGTTATTCATTATAGTTTTACAAGCCAAATCACTGTTCTGGATACAGATGATAATCATCCACTGCTGACTCGAGACAATTCGTCCACAACCAAAAATTGTTCTTGGACAATTCGTCCACTATAATTTTTATAGTTAATTTATAACTTGGTAGCAGAATGGACATAATATAGTTGTTTATTTGTTGGTTACTTCGAATGACATCACGTTAAGGCATTTTTGACAAATTATGAAATTTTAGTTTTGTTACTAGCTTTGTTTGCCAGAATTGTAAGTGTAATTGAAGAGGACTATGAATAACAACATATCAACAAAGTACTATAACAGGGTTGAAAATTAGTAGTCGCCCATGGCTAAGCCGACTAAGAAGTTTACAGAGGTAGTCCGTTGGGCGACCATCAATTTTAGTGTCTGACGAGTATAGAACCAGTTAAAAAAGAAACACACGGATACTGAATCGATTATGACGAAACACACTACAGATCTGGCAGCAGAAGACATAGAACATGTTCTATAATTTGACAGCACCAATATAATGAATCAAGATAAAGTTCATATAAAAACATATTAAACCCTACTGTCACAAATAACATTTTATTGAGGGTAAAAGTGCAGTGTAAATTGAAACAAAAATTCTTTACAAATTACCATCAAACTGCATAGGTTACCTCCGTTTTACCTCTGGCAAGGTAATCTGAACGACACAATTGTAATACATGATCACGACCGTATCTCTGCACAAAGCAGCGTCGAATTGTCATTTGGCAAAACACATTTTATTTAGGGTTATATGGCATCTTACATATGGTTATGGACCATACATATATAGATAACCCGCCGTCGCCACTTCACGGGCTACTCTTTTTGATCAACAGTTAGTTATCTTTTATATGCACCATTCCAGACAGGATAGTACATACCACAGCCTTTGATATACCAGTCGTGGTGCACTTATTGGGAGTGAGAAATGGCCCAATGGGCCCATCGATAGGGTTCAATCCTAGACAGACCTTGCATCGAGCAAACGCTTTTACCACTGGGCTACATCCCACCTCCATCCTGAAAATATCCATATGTAGTCCACAAACCTTCATTTAAAACCCCCAGAAAGAAAACCGTTTGCTTTGTTTCGCAACACCACTAGAGCACATTGGTTATTGGATATGAAACATTTGGTAATTATGACATGGTCTTGGAGAGGAAACACTAATTTTTATATTAGTAGCAAGGGATCTTTTATGTGCACCATCCTAGACAGGATAGCACACACCATGGTGTTTTGATATACCAGTCATGGTGCACTGGCTGAAACGAGAAATAGCCCAATGACTGGTATCAACTCCAAACAGACCGTACATCAAGCAAACACTTCACCACGGTGCTACGTCCAGCCCCTTATTTAAACCAATACAAAAAGACAAATGTCTTTTTTCTCCAGCTATACTAAAAAAACACACACAAAAACAATATGTATCCCTTGGTTGTATGCAACTTTATTAAACAGGCATTTGTATTCACGTTATTTAAACAGGCATTTGTATTCACGTTATTTAAACAGGCATTTGTATTCATGTTATATTAAGTTGGCCACAATCATGTTACATATCAAATAGAATAATGGACACATCTTGAAGTATTATTTCCCAATAAAAGTTTACTTATTTGTATCCTGAAATGTGCGACATAATGAAAATACACTGTAGGAGCCAGGTACACAGTGACAAATGCGAACTACTACATGCATTGAAATCGATTGGTACGCGTACAGACAAAAAACACCACTTAAAATTCACAATATGCTTCATGAAATCTGTTTTGAATGAATGAATGAATGAATGATTAAATGAAGGTTTAAAAACACCCCAGCGCAAAGATACATATCCGCTATTGGGTGTCACAAATGGTTGAAGTTTCCATCTTATTTTTAAGAGAATTCCATATACATAAAAAAAATTACCAACTTTCCAAAGTGATATTAAAAACATTTATCTCCAGCATTACACATTGTTAAAAAGCAATATTGCAAGTATCAGGAGGAAAAGTAATTTCTTAAATGGCCTTGCTATTATTACTAGATTAAATTTCGAGCAGATTCACACAAGATGCCATGTGTATTTCCAGTACATATAAATAGGTAACCAACATTGCCACAACACAGGCCATCCATTTCGAACAGGTTCCTTTACACACAGGTGCAACACATCCACTAATGTATACAACCCGCAGAAAATGTCAGTTTCACAGAGTACATGGATTATTTTACAAGTCTCAAATATTATGGAAAGCAAATGGTGCAGAGGATGAACATCTGTTAACACACCTAATGCAATCCCATTTTAATATTCCCAACAGAGTTTGTTGCCAGGATATCTAAGTATTAAGTGGTTGTCCTTACAAACTATTGCCTTGTCAATGACCAATTTTGAACCAAATAAAGGGAAAGGTACTGTAGGTACTTAAGAAAATCAAATTCAGTTCGATCATGATATACATTTTTTTTTCCACTAAGTAATGATAAAACTGGTAATCAAACCAGTGCACAATAAAGTCTAGCAATCAGTAGGTGAGTTTCATTTGTATTGATGATAAATCCAATTATCCAATCAATGCACAAAGTCTGCACAATCAATAAGCATTGTCTGGACAGTCACGTGAAATGTGTCCTTCTTCGCCGCACTTGTAGCACGATCGACTTCCTCCACCTCCTCCACCACCACCTTAAAGAAAAACAAAGGTGTTAAGCGTAAATTAGAAATGGTGAACTTATCATTCAACTAACAAGTTAACATTTCAATAAATCCCTTGTACTGAATAGTGAAACACCCATCAAGTAACAGTGAAGCATACAGATTCCGATATATCATGCAATGTTTTTAAATTGCGTAATAATGTCTGAAACTTTTGTTACAATTCACAGTGCAATGCTAACAATGTTCCATTGTGTAATGAACAACAAAAACCCATATTAAGTTTTTATGTACCGATAAGAACTGGCCACCGAGGATCAAAACGCACATTAACACCAGATATGTAAATCAAGTTTTAAAATGAGGCAATAATGGGTAAACGCCTACCTCTAGAACCTCCATCAGGGCAATCTCGGGATATGTGTCCCTCCTCTCCACATTTGTAGCACGCTCTGCTTCCGCCACCTGCATTAAAACATTTGGCTTATGTTATTTTTGATTTAGTGAAATTGTCATCTTAAATTCAGCAATGTACTTCATGGCCGTACATTAACTCAATACCATTAAGTCCTACACTACTATTTCCTTGTTTCCATCTAAAAGCAGACTGTCAATGGTTTGTTAAAAATCAACAGTCACAGATCACAAAATTAAATTTAGTAATGACCTGTTCATTTGTCACCTAGGAAAGTATACAAGCATCAACAATGAACTTGGAATTAATTTCTCATTCTATACAGTTCTGTTATGGTACTAATATTTACAAATGGCCGCTGGTTACAAAAACAGATAAACTTCTTATCAATACTCACCTCCACCTCCACCACCGCGTCTACCGTAGCCACCTCCACCTCCGCCACCTCTGAAATAAAAAACACAAACATCAATTTATCTTTCACATGTATACCTGGAACCACCAATCGTATCAAGATGGATACTGGCCATTTATTTTGATATTTTGAGTAGTTACTACTAAAACAATACATCTTCTCTATTGAGGCTTAACACAATTTCACAATTCCAAAACTAGAGGATGAGAAATGAAGTTAAATCAATGACAATATATATAAAATTTTAGTGACCTAGATCATGGACCCAGAAACGAAATGTGAACTTGTACACGATGCAACGATCTTATTCCTATATGAGGTTTTATGAAAATTAGGAGCGAAGTCAAACCAATGATTGCATTTTTATTTTTATTAATAGAGACCGTGTCCTTTGATGAAAAGTGGCAAAATATGAACTCATTCAAGATGCCATCAACCAGTTCCTATATATGTATGGATGAAACACCATATACTTTCGACGAATTTTCGCCAGAGAATAATGACAAAGGCGTGAGTTATGATCTAAAATTAAAAAGAATGCAAACTACAAACCTGTAATCATCTCTGTAACCTGAAAAGAAATTTAACAAAAGTTATTGTTTTGTTTAACAAGCACTCTATTCACAAAGCTGCATAAATGATGCAGACTCAGCAAATCAGGAAAGTTTTGGCAAAAGCAAATTTGCTTCATATAAAATACACAGTTCAAGGATATAAAAAGTAAAGTGTAAAAAGCACCCATCATTAATGGCACCTAACTGATAGTCATTTATGTAAATTAAATCTAATGCACAATCAAATAATTTTATGACCAATATTCTCTTCTAAAATAATTAAATATTGAGTTTTCCCATATTTGCCGATGCCTATAAATTCAGTGCCATATCTTGACAGATTCTCTTTCCTAAACTGTGACAACTAGTCTTTTCATAAATTTTTTGTTTAAAAAACAATATTAAACAAATTTGAGCTTTTGTGCCAATATTACCGAAATGTTGTGAACTGCAAGTATCACACCAGAAGTGCAACTTACCTCAATTAAGAACATGCATGATCCTGATACAAACAAAGAGGAACAAGTTACAAACAGCTTTGACAGATGCCGGTCAATAATTCTGTAGTTAGGGGCCCAACAGACAGACACTTTCTGTGTCTACCAGACACACTGCACTTAAAAAGAATGACATTGACAATGTTGTCATATCACCAATGTCTTGCAGGAGGGTGGACAGACACTTTTAAATATTTTCTGGTGCATATTGTATTATATTTACCAAGTACAAATGGTTAAAATTGTTAGGGGATTAATTGTCAAGTATCAAAATTTTTATGGTCATAAACTGCATACTAATGTTTGTCAAAAATCTTCCAGGGCTCTCACTGGAAAGAATTGTCAGACAACTTTAAGATGGGTAGCACATTTCCTTTAAATTAAAAATATTTTTACGAGGTTAAATAGGAAAAGCAAAGTTCTACCTTGGATAAAAATGAGCAATTGGCTAAATACAATCACATATTTTTTTAATAAACCATAAAAATGTTAGTGACTTAACAGTAAGTAAAAAAAAAACCTTTGTGGATGTAAATTTAGTTAAATGTAGTTAACAAAACATGAAAGATACGGTTTATTAGATTTCGATGCAAATGTGAATTAAAAAAAATTGCATTTTCCCCCAGGCCAATCATGCAACGTGTACAAATGTGCCTATTCTACCAAGTTAAGAAGTTCCCTCTGTAAAGAAAATTATAAAAACAGAAACGGTGCAAGGAAAGCAAAATGCGTAATAATTGTTTTTTTTACCTCCTCCTCCTCCCCCTCGATCACCTCCGTACTGCCTGAAATATTACATTAAAAATTCATGTTGAAACATTCACGGTACATACATGATTCATAATTAACAAATGTAATACAATGAAACCGGTCTAAAATGGATCCTGAATATACCGAAACAGGATATATTTTTGACTGGTCAATCGGGCCACTCACAGCAACAATGACTCGCCCGTACAACTTTTCAATGGCCTACAACCGAATTTTGTTTTAAAAAAGAACTTACTTAACTTGCACTTGTCGCAGTAATTTTCATGGATCGATAGCTGATTGTGACAGCTAATTTGTTATTAAATTTGAATAATGTACATAAATACTGGACAGCTGGCTACAAATGCGACTTTTTCTATTTTTTGCCTAATTGTAATCACAATTAACTGATCTAAAAATAATAAAAATGACAAAAAACTATGAAACTAATACTTACCGATTCATATATAAACTTTATTTCATGTATATATAAAACATTTAAGTGAATGTATGTCAGTAAAAATTATAAACTTGTACCCACTCAACGTGGTTTTTGTTAAAAATTAATCCAGTAGTCTACAGGTTAAGATCTCCCCAGCTTAAAACCATTTAGCCTTCTGAGTACTGCAGGTGTGATATCTCGCCCGACGTCACGCCAGTTGACATACTGTACACTGTATACAGTGCATTTCCCAATTCATATTTCCCGCCGTTTTTCACAGGCCACTACCGGAAACGGAAATAAAATTAAAGAAAAAAGATTTCCGGTCAAAATGGTGGATTTTATTTTGATTTTTTCAACTGAATATACTTTGAAATTTTGAGTTCAAAAAGTGGTTTTCGGCAAGTATTTTCGCTTGACAACAATGGCGGCATTATCAGGGATAGCTGATTGTGACAGCTAATTTGATAATAAATTTGATAGTTTTTCCAACAACTAAAATCACCAAATATTGCAATATGAATCGTAGTTCGGGTTTAAAAAAAAAAGTCTGGTCAGAAAACAATTGTTATCGGGAATAATGGACATAAATACTGGACAGCTGGCCACAAATGCCCGTAATTAAACGCAAAGTACCCACTCAAAGTGTTTTTTGTCAAAAATTAATCCAGTAGTCTAAAGGTTAATAAGCAGTAGAAACTAAATTCTAAGTAAAATACACACATATGACTAACATGCACACTAAATTTTACAAAGAAAGAACAAAATGTCTCAGCAACCACAGGCTAAACATAGGCAACCTTAATTCCAGTAAAATCTTAATTACATTGATATTTGTAGTTGATTTTATTTATTTTTTAATGTCTGTTCATAAATAAGAAAGATATGTAACAAAATTGGGATATTAAGAAAGAAAGAAATGTTTTATTTAACAACGCACTCAACACATTTTAATTACGTTATATGGCGTCAGACATATGGTTAAAGACCACACAGATATTAACAGGAAACCCACAGTCGCCACTTCATGGGCTACTCTTTCCAATTAGCAGCATGGGATCTTTTATATGCATCATCCCACGGCCTTTGATATACCAGTCGTGGTGCACTGGCTGTGAAGAGAAATAGCCCAATGGGCCCACCGACGGGGATCGATACCAGACCGACCCACTCATCTAGTGAACGATGTACCACTGAGCTACGTCCCGCCCCCAAAATAAAGATATAGCAACATTATTATTATTATTAGGCCAACAGTCACATCCATGCAGCAATTCTCGGACTTGTCCGTTTAGTTACGAATTCAATGCCGATGTCAAGGGAAATAACTGTATTCAACATCGGATTGTGTCTGAACCAGATAAATATTTGTTCCCCGACATGATCTGGTTTAGAGGCGTCACTGTGGTCATGTAATAAGAAGATACCATCTTTTTCAGAACGACAAACTGTTAATTGTTTGAAAGACCTGATTAAAATGGTAAAAATAAACATGTTACGAACCTGTCACCATAACCATAACCTGAAAAGAAATTTAATAAAAATGTCAATATCGCAATGCAACAATTTATAATCAACATGAATAAATTGTGCTTTTGTAATCTACTTCAGCTATAAAAAGTCGCTAATTAAAAATATGTATACTGACCATTAAAATCAATAAAATTTAAAGACAAAATTATGACAAATACAACTGATGCTACAAATAAAATGATTCTTAATGACATTAAGGCTCCCTTATCATTGGTACAGTTCTACCCATGTGGCTATTGCTGCTGCCAAGTAGTGAACAAACAGTAGAAGTTTGTTTTGTTATAACTACACCACTAGAGCACATTGATTTATTAATCATTGGCTATTTGTATCAAACATATAGTAATTTTGAAAGTCAGAAGAAGCCCGCTATATTTTTTATTACAAAGGGATGCTTTATATGCACCATCTCAGACAGGATAGAACATACCACAGCCTTTGATATATCACTTGTGGTGAACTAGCTGGAATGAGAAATAGCCTTGTGGACCCACCCAGTAAAAATCAATGACATTGACATGGGTGCTAGCCATGCAGCAAAAAAAGTATACTATGTATACCATTATATTATTATTATTTTATATTGGACATAAAATTAAAAACAAGGAAAAGGAAAACTAGGGCAAAACATTATTGAGTGCTTTTTCTGCTGACCTTGGAGTAAGGTAATAAATTTAAGCTGAAAATGTGCACTATAAATAAACAAAAGGAACTCTGATGATCAGATCCTGACTTGGGGACAGATCAAATGTTCGAACAATGACTATAGGAACAGGAAAAGAAAGTTCATCCTTTTTGAAACTTACAGGACAAAGTGCTAAAATCACCAAATTCATACTTACTGTTCTCAGTAATGTTCTCAATCAATTCTTTTGCTCTCATCTGGCAGTCCTGACTACCTGTGATCTCAACTTTCACTTGTTCCCCTCGCTGAACATCTCTGCTGTGCACCTGCACAAATACAAATATAATCAGTTTTGACAAACAAAAACACCAAGTGAAACTGATGAACATATCAAACTGGCTTTTATAAAAATTAATAATTTTAAAGTTGGTCGCATTTTTCTACCTGGCCACAGGCCAATTCAAGCTCTGAAATATATTACATGATAATAAAAAATCCAAACTTTTGTATGGCTTTCCTTCATAAATGCTGACGATGAAAGCAATACATGTTTATTTTTGTAGTTCATATTGGGACTGAACTCTTAAAAGGTTTTATTTGCCTGTTGATCAATCATGAAGAGCACCGGACGAGTAATTTGACAGTAATAAATGATGCTTAAATCTGTGGATTACGAAAAAAAAACCACATGGTAGCCTGAGCACCTCATGTAAGCTTACAGTATTTTGTAACCTAACGTCAAAATGATTAACATCAGAACTTACACTTAATTTTCTTTATTATTGGGGAAAAAATTTGACCCCCGAAAAAATTAAGTATTTTGCAGCACCTGTAATAATTTTTAAAAACCCACAAGATTCACTAATATCAATCTTTAAAAAAAAGTTTTTAGTCGGACATTCAATGTTTAGGGAACATGTATAATAGATTTTAAAATATCATTTGACTTTTATTACAATTTGATGAAAAGGTGAGGCTTGAAAAATTGTAATGTTGAAATTGACTAGAAAATTTCAACAAGTAGATGTATGTGTAGGTTGGTACGGTAAATACATGTCTCTGGGAAATAAAACTTCAGGTAAACCATTTTATTAGAACCATGAGAACCAAGTGTTAAATTAATTCATTAAACCAAAATCAAAGTACACAATAAGTTTAATGTAAGCAATGTGTGAATAATTTGAGAGACCTGTAAATATGCTATTAAACTAAAAATCTAACTATATATATACAGAATTAGCGGTGTCAAAATAATTACCAAACAAAACCAGCAAAGTAATGAACAATTAAAAACAACAATCCACTCATTTAATTCTCTAAGACTTTAGTATTTTACAAGGAATCATGTTATGTTCACATACCTTTATATATGAGAAATCATGCTATGATCACATACCTTTATATATGAGAAATCATGCTATGTCCACGTACCTTTATATTAGCACCACTTTCATCTTGCAGATCCCTAATTTTTGAACCACCTTTGCCTGCAAAATCAAATGTATAAAACAATTAAAATTGATGATTAAAGGGTATCCAACACTAACACACTGCACACAGTTCATCGCTGACACATTATTTTAACCCATTCATTAGCTGACAACAGTTGGCAATTATTGGTGGCTATTGTAGCCACTACTGCAGTCATTATTTCATGTCAACAGTTATATATATATTTTTAAAAAATTCTACATTTAGTAAGTATGTCCACCAGTGTTTGTGTGTTGAGATACTTAAAAGACCCTAAAACCTTTTCTCACGATAATGACATGTCAGGCCTCATACTTTTAGTTCCGTGAGTTTTATGATGAGCTAACAAATTATAGTTTTCATGAAATATGTAAAGTCAGTAGATCATAAAACAGTATGTACAGTTATTAGTAAACATCAAGATCATCTATAGTCCAGGGCTTACACGCGCAGGCTAAGTGAGCTAAGTGAGCAAGAGGTTTGCTTTGACCAGTTTCCCTTATTTTGCCCATCAGTAGCTAGTACTGAAAAGCTGTCTCATCTTTTAAACAGTTAGTTAAAAAGGAGCGTTGGTCTGACATCCAAGGGCATTGTTTTGCTAAACTGATTGAAGTTTTAATATTATTTTAATAAAAAATTTAAAATATTTATAAAAGATTAAAGAGTGAAGGAATAACATGTGGGATAACATTTTTATGTTCTTTTTATTTCCATCTTCATCGAATGAATCGATCACATTGACAGAAATAGTTTTGTTTTTGTAAAAGTGATGTATAGATTATTTGGCACCCAAATAAATTACAAATGGTGATATTCCCCACCCAAATTAAACGTTTAGAACTACATTTTATTTAGAACTGCCCAATAAACAAATGACATTAAGTATACTAGTAAATCATGAGTTTTGACCAATTAAATATGCAACGGAGGATAAAATATCAAGACAAGTTAGTGGACACAAAAGATAGAATGACCGTTCTGATGATGTGACAAATTTAGCACAAAAATAAAAACATTTCATTGCAAAAATAAAATACAACTTTTAATGTGTGTATCATACATACAAACAGGGCTCAACACGGCGAGTAAAACACTCGCATTTGCGAATAACTTGTATTTACTGGCGACTGGTTGTTAACAAGTAATAGCCAACTGGCGAGTACAAAATATTAGACTTAGAA
The DNA here is from genome assembly GCA_016106625.1 of Dracogyra subfuscus. NCBI lineage: Eukaryota > Metazoa > Mollusca > Gastropoda > Neomphalida > Peltospiridae > Dracogyra > Dracogyra subfuscus. The sequence goes on along the minus strand of JAECMU010248616.1, from coordinate 183 downwards.
GATATGAGGCTGAACACGACTACGAAATCTTTAAGTCCATAATATTATACTACGCATTCCTCCGATGTCAACATAACTGAATCGCGTCTAATCTCGAAACAAAACATTTATTGGTACTTCCTGTATTTACTTCGTTAAACGTCGGCAAAAATCGCATAGAATCGTTATAAACGCATTTATTTT
>JAECMU010248545.1:0-11429 GCA_016106625.1 Dracogyra subfuscus | reverse complement strand
GGCAAAAACTTACTGTTTGGTCTGCTTTTAACTGAGGGGGGGGGGACTAGATTTAGTCTCCATCTTTCTGTCTGTCCATCCTACATATAGTTTTACATCAAACTAGATTTTTTTATAATGCCTCAGCATATTGAGTTGAAATATGTATATACAATGTAGCTGCATGTATAGTGTGTACAATTACAGATCAAGTTAGAGGGGGTGGGGTGAATTTGAAGTGAAACTATTCAAGGGCCATAACTGTCAAAATACTATTTATTCACATTTGACAGAGTTATGGCCCATGAACTTAAAGATATTAACATTTGTGGGAGTCGGTACAGGAAATGTATTGTTTTAGTAGTACTCTTAGAATGTTTGTTTTGTTTTATTTACTAAAAGAAACTTAAAAAAACATTTATTGATTTCTTCTTAAAACCACCAGCAGTTATTATCTATGAGCAGTTATATTGAATCATTAAGCTCACTTTGGGTGGGAACCGGTATCAGGATACGAACCCAGTACCTACCAGCCTTTAGACCAATGGCTTACATTAATCACTGCAGATTACTAAATTAAAAGGACATTCCTGAGTTTGCTGCAATATTTAAGATGTTATCGACTAACAGAGTCTTTAATGATTGTAAGCGGACACTGGGGGTTTTCTCGACATAACCATATGTCCAACGCCGATATAACCGTCATTATAATGTGTTGAGTCCGTCGTTAAAAAAACCCACAACAACAACTTTAATGATTGTAATTACATATTAAATATATTTTTCAGCATAAAATATTAGTGGCTGTATAATAAATGTATTTCTGATCGTTCTAATATTTAATTCAATTTAATTTTCTAACAAAATCCAGTTTGGGCTTCTTACAAATATTGAGACGGCCTGAAACACATTGAAGACACTGATATTCTAAACAAGAAACTATATTCAATATTTTAATATTTTATTAGTCAGAAACATCTTACAATGCAGCAAACTCTGGAATGTCCATTTAATGTAGACAGTGTATTATAAATAGTTACATAATGAAAATATACTCAAGATTGTAAGAACCTTCTTTTTTTTCTTTTTCTTTTTTAACAGATTACGTATGTGAGCATCTTGTCAACATTTTACTCCCTGGTCATGATGATTGTCCTGGTTGGTCTGCTCAAGCAGATTGCTCAGAGTGGGTTCTGTTCTCTGACCGCCATGTTCTTCCTCTACGTGGTGGGCATCTTCATCATCGCCGCCATCTTGCATCCTCAGGAGTTCCTCGACGTCGTGTACGGCTTCCTCTACTTCCTGGCAATCCCCTGCACCTCTATGCTGCTCATCTTCTACTCGCTGGCCAACCTACACGTCGTGTCGTGGGGAACCAGGGAGGAGTATAAGCCTCCTAAGCTAGAGACGTCCCAAGCTGCGGAGAACGACAAGAAGAAGAAGAAGAAGAAAGTAGCTTGGTTCCATGCCAATCGTGAGGAGGACCGCAACTATTCCTCAGACTATACGTTCTCGTTTGGCAACATGTTGCGCTGCGTGTGTTGTCCACGGCCAGACACGAAACAGCAGGACCTGTTGAACGTCATTGTGGAGAAGATCGAGGACTTGGAGTACGCCTTTAGAAACCCTGATGATGATGCTGAGAGCCAGGAAGACCAAGGTCAACAAAGATTAACAACCGATGCATACGGAAACGAAATGCCTAAGTTTTCTAGTTTGGATTTTGAAGGAGTCCGATGTAAGTACACGTAATGATAGGCACAGACTAACAAATGTCACGACGGAGTTGGCCAATTTGCCAATCTCTGGACTTCTACAACTATCCATTATTTGCTCGTCTGAGCACTCGCACATCTCAATTCTGGTCGTATACAACTCCTATGACAGATGGGATGCAACTGCTATGACAGATTGACCGGCCTTAGTGGCGTCGTGGTTAGACCATCAGTCTACAGGCTGGTAGGTACAGGGTTCGGGTCCCAGTCGAGGCATGGAATTGTTAATCCAGATAACCGACTCCAAACCCTGAGTGAGTGCTCTGCAAGTCTCAATGGGTAGGTGTAAACCACTTTCACCGACCAGTGATCCATAACTGGTTCAACAAAGGCCATGGTTTGTGCTATCCTGTCTATGGGAAGTGCAATTAAAAGATCCCTTGCTGCTAATCGGAAAAAAGTAGCCCATGAAGTGGTGACAGGAAGTTTCCTCTCAAAATCTATGTGGTCCTTAACCATATGTCTGATGCCATATAACTGTAAATAAAATGTGTTGAGTGTGTCTTTAAATAAAGCATTTCTTTCTTTCCCATGACAGATTGTATGCAACTCGTACTACAGATTAGTTGTAAATCTGAGTGCACCCATCGTAAGTTGGGAGTTGAAACAATTACAACGCATCCATCGAGTTGGCCAACTTCTTCATGACAGTTGATAGTCTGTAACTAGCATAGTAAATCTCCATATTCCAGTCCTTGTCTTTCCAACCGCGACATTTTTTATTATTATTTTTTTTTTTATTGTTTTGTTTAACGACGCACTCAACACATTATAATTACGGTTATATCGGCGGCGGACATATGGTTATGTCGAGAAAAAATCCCAGTGGTTAGCTGATGGGGATTGATCCTAGACCAACCGCGCATCAGGCGGGCACTGTACCACTGGGCTATGCTGCCCGCTAACCGTGACATGTGCTTGCCTCTTGTGGCTATCCGTGCCATACACCTGTCATTTCCCATTATCTTTAGCTGTGGTCTTAGTCTGCCCATTTTGGAGAGTGTTCAGTAGTTACTTGGTGAAATTGTTAAGAAAGAAAGAAAGAAATGGTTTTTTTAACGATGCACTCAACACATTTTATTTACAGTTATATGGCGTCAGACATATGGTTAAGAACCACACAGAGTTTGAGAGGAAACCCACTGTCGCCACTTCATGGGCTACTCCTTCTGATTAACAGCAAGGGATCTTTTATTTGCGCTTCCCACAGACAGGATAGCACAAACCATGGCCTTTGTTGAACCAGTTATGGATCACTGGTCGGTGCAAGTGGTTTACACCTACCCATTGAGCCATGCGGAGCACTCACTCAGGGTTTGGAGTCGATATCTTGATAAAAAATCCCATGCTCGACTGGGATCCGAACCCAGTACCTACCAGCCTGTAGACCGATGTCTAACCACGACGTCACCGAGGCCGGTAAATTGTTAAGAGGCACTTGTAACAACCAACAGTACTCCCCTACTACCTGTGGTTGTTAGTGCTGTGGATCAACCAGTTTTATTAGCAACCTCCAACTGATTTCTGCTACATGATGCATATTTCCACAATCACGTCATTTGCGAACACATAAAATTATATTTCCAACTCAATCTATATATTGTCAAAGATTACATCCCCCCTACTCCAAACAGTTTATAATGCTTCTGCATCTTTCTGGAATTCCTAATTTTTAGCGTTACCTAAAAACGTTTTGCCACTTGATAAATGGTTGACAGCATCCCTCTATGTTTCATGACCTGTAAATGGTGTTATTGTTTTTGTTTATTTAAGAATTGACCACAATTAAAAACATTTCATGCAAGTATGAACCAGAAAAACTATGTGCACACTGTATGATCCTGCATAGAGGGTCATACAAAAGTGTGCATATTCCTTTAAACAAACACTCCCTCTAAACCAGGCCGGAGTACACCTATTTTACACAAAAAGCACTACTTTTGTATGGGCCGGAATTACCACAAAAAAGTCTTCAATGTCAACAAGTTATACATGTTTACAAATACATGCTCACCCTTGTCACTTCAGTCAAATAGTTGCCACTTCATAGCTGTCTGCCATGAAATAATCACAGACAAACAGCAGACTACTTGTGCAGATTAATTTCCAGATTTTGGGCAACCAGATGGGAAGATAACTGTAATTTGAGGCCAGGTGTCTGTAAAAGCAGAGCCTATCTTGTGCTTAATACAGCCCTAGAATCAATGCCGTCACAAAAGCTATCACAAAATTGATTTGCGACAGCATTTCTTTGCCGTCGCAGATCTGTGAGTGGTGAAAAGTCTGTTAGCATTTTTCTTTGAACTCTGTCCAATTACAGATTCCAGAAAAAAGCATTTATAATCGAGCGAGGCCCAATGTTTTCAATTTAATATAAATCGGTTTATTCCAGTATAGAAGCTTACGAAAGTAAAGTTGAGATGTCATGTTTTAGTATATTATTACAGCAGTGGATCATATATAAATAATTTTGACAGCATTAATCTTTTCTTTAAAATTGCTGCTGTACTGCCTTTGCAAACTTGATTTGCGACGGCACTTAACTGCCGTAGCAAACTTGTCCGAATTTCAAGGGCTGCTTAATAAATGTGTCTCAGTTTGAAACGGTCCTCCGAGACTGGCAAACTTGGTATGTGTATAAACATTACACTCTGCTGATTCAATTTAGTTATTGACAAATATTCCAACAAAACAACATACAGAGTGTTTATCTTATAACTCACCCATTGTACCATGGCATAAACCTATTTGATATTTACCATTATTAACTTGGTTAATAATGTTTTGCTGTTAATAAGTCATTTGTTTACATGTATAGAGGATAATGAATTAGTTACCAGTTAGTATCAAATTTATGTCCCGAGTGAAATAATTTTCAGTTGTCACGGAGCTTCAGCGAGTGACAAATGAAAATTATTTCACGAGGGACATAAATTTAATAATAATTGGTACTGAGTTTGGTATTCTATTTATTACCTCAGCTATTTTTTCTCTAAAAGCTTTTATTTTTTATGCACATGCACAAAGACCATGTATAGAAATGATGTAAACCACTTTACGCACTGTTCTGAGAATTGCTATAACTTTATAATTTAATCACGTTTATAGATAATTATCAAAACCATTTTATTTTATTCTGCTACAAAATATATAAGGAATTACATTAATTTAATATTTTGTTATAAATTTAACACCAAAAACAGACGTAAACACAAACTCTTTAAACTACATGACGTCATTTTGTGTTTACCAAATTGTGATGACGTCATATTTGGTACCGACAAGGTCATTGGTTTGTAAGCGTCAAATTGTCCAATAGTATTGTTTGTTACACCAATGCAGAATATATCTCACTGAGAAAATATGGAAAATATTTTCTCTGTTATGACCATTGGGGTAATAAATATCTATAGAATTTGCTGCTCATGTTTTTAATATGGAAAATATCAAATTCATCGGTATTTGTCTTTAAGCTGAGCCTTGAAAAATACCAATTGACTTAGACTTGGTTGATATTTTCCATGTTAAAAAAACATGCGTGACGAATCCTCTATATATTGACTTGTTGTTATATCATATTGTAATTTAATGGGGTTTTAAAAATTATTTCAGGCAATCCTATCTTTAAGGAAGACCCCAAACGACCCCGCGATGATCTAATGAATCCATTTTGGGTGCAGGACCGAGACTTGGGAGCAGGAGGGATTGGTGCGCTAAACAAGGACGAACACGATTTCTGGACCAAAATGATAGATACCTACCTGAAGCCTCTAAACCAATCGGCAGACGAGAAAACCAAAATGGAGTTCGAACTGAAAGGTTTAAGGAACAGAGTCTGCCTCTTCTTCTTTCTCGCTAACTGTCTTTTTGTGACATTGATCTTCATACTGGAGAGCGTGTCGGAGTACACGCCATCGCTGACGTTCGAGCTGCCGTGCGACACTGAGGGGTCAAGGCCAGCCAAGCTGGAGCCCATAGCCATCGCCTTCACCTTCATATTTGGCATCCTACTCTTCGTCCAGTTTCTGGCGATGCTCATGCACCGGTACTCGACTCTGCTGCACATCGTGTCGCACACGAAAATCACAATGAGGGGCAAAAATGCACAGGAGGAACGAAAACAAGGATTCAAGAATCTGCTGGAAGAGATGCAGATGTCGGACCACGACTACGACACAGAAAGCATACGGTCATCCAGCTATTCCGACTATGGTGACACCAGCTCTGTAGGGACATTTAAGGTTCACCAGAGAAGCAATCTAATGAGGCAGCTTACCCAAAAGAAACGGGCCGACGAATCACCAGGAATCGATTTGCAAGGTGTTTTTGAGAAGAAATTCAAGTTAATTGGTGATGCTTTAGATGAGGTAGAGGATGCCGAAGAGTTGGCACGTAAGCCCATTCTGAGGAACTTCGGCACCAAGTCTTTGTTCAGCCTTGTGAAGATGGATCCACAGGATAAACAGATGATCATAGAGAGATCGAAAAAGAACTGGGGAAAACTCCGGCAGAAATATCCACTAGCGAAGCCTATGATGTCAATACCTCCCAAGATGGCTAGCTGGGTGGATATGGCGATGAAGATGAATCAAGAGACAAACATCGACACAGATGAAAATGCTGCACAGTCGGCCACAGATGAAAGGAAGGTGGAATTTAAGGAGGATAGGATAAGTGCTTGGTCAACACCTAGGCAACATATCGGTGGTTTAATCAAACTATCCAAACATAATACAGAACAGAAGGTGTCTGAAGGTAATACACAAACTAGGTGGGCGGGAGTACGCAAACAGTTGACCAGTTTGCATGATATAGATGAGAAAAAGGAAATTACTGAAGATAATGACAGAACTTCAGAATCAAGTGTTGAACTTCGAAAACGAAGTCCAGAAGGTGAAGACGATTCAAATATTAGCGAGACAGTATCACGCCGTGACATAGTCAGTGAAACAAGATTTTGAATTAGCAGACATGTGAAACTGTAATGGAACACATCCATGTAAACCAAGATTTTGAATTAGCAGACACGTGAAACTGTAATGGAACACATACAAGCTTGCCAACTTTACTGAACTATGACGATTGAAGTTGCAACAAATAAGGATCTTGTTCACCTTCAGAATATGTCTCCAAAAATAGTGTACATACCTTTACAGAGATTGCTGCGTATCAGAAATGTGAAACTGTAATCAAACACATCCAAGCTTCCCAACTTTACTGGACTATGAGGTTTAAATTTGCAACAATTATAATTTTTTATATCCCACAGAATATCAATCTGATTAAAATTAGCTCCACTATAACATGTGGATCCAACAGCAGCCAGTTGGAACTCATGTCCACCTTACTTGTAGAATCTTGCCAGTGATTTGAAAATAATTTTAAAACAATCCGAGTGTATACGACATGTTTTGTATGAATTATAAATGCCTTATTTAGATGAGTAGAACTAATTTTAATCAGATTGCTAACAGATTGCTACGTAGACTATCATTTCGTCTGTAAATAATAATTTAAATATTGACCAATCACACTTCTCCTTTTATAACGTTATTTGGGAACATACAAATTCTAAAAATATCGGGCGAGTCTATTTTAGTGGCTGCAGTACAGCGAACCATACCAATACGTACGGGATTGGTTATCAGTCTTCAGGTTTATATTACAAATTATTTATTTATTTAAAAAAAAACCCAAATAAATCAGTATTCAGTTTTAAATTACAATTTATTTATTTTAAAAAATAAAACATGTTTTAAGGCTTTCGTAATTCACACGAAACATGTCGTATACCCTCAGAATAATTGGGAATGTTTAAAAAAAAAATTACTGGCAAGATTCTGCAAGTAAGGTTTTGATTGGTAAACATGAGCTCCAACTGTCTGCTGTTAGATCCACATGTAATAGTGGGGATAATTTTAATTAGATTGACAGAATATATCTTCAAAAAAGTTTAAATAATTATATTATATAAAAGGTCGTCCATAATTTTAAACATTTTCATGAGCATACAATATGCGGAGCAAAGGGGTCAGCATTTTTTTTTTTTTTTAAATGAAAAATATGGTGATGTACACTTTTAAGGGTGGGGGGATGGGGTGGTCAAAAGCGTACTCTTTGTACACTTGTGAAAATGTTGAAAATTATGGATGGCCCCTAATATTTAGTGAAATATCTTTTTAAAATATCAGTGAAATAAAAGTGTTATCAGTCACTCAGTGACGATAACACATTTCACAGTGGAAATTTCACTCTAAAATGTGTTATCTTCACTGTAAGAAAGTTGGAACTATTTTGCTGCTGGCATTTTAAAAATAAAGGTAAATTGCCAAAAATTATATAATAAATAGAAAATTTCATGTGTTTTGTTCATTATGATTATATCTCATCTCATGAAGTTTGCAGTCATATCACACTTGTGAGATATCATTGTAAAATACATGTGATATTCACCCTGTAAACATTTATCACATGTGCTTGGATGTTTTTGTTTAAACATGCTTTATTTTCCAGGTTTACAGTATGCATATCAATTTACAAATGCATATATGTATGTATTATATACCAATGTGATTGGTTTGATGGAATAAAGTTTAACTGAATAGAACTGTTCCACTAAGGTTATAGGGATTTGCTTAATTAAGGTCGACGACAGTCACTTTTCACACCCTTGTTTTGGCTTCGTGCACAGTAAATAAAACATATAGGCCAGTCAATCTACGACTTGACCCACCACAAATTGCAAGATTTTTAAAGTGATGTTTTTTCTAAACCCTGGACCTATCTAAGTAACATAGTAAAATTCTACTAAAAAATAATGAGTGGAACATTGTTTATTTTCAGTTTCTAAATGTATCATTGCGTACCTTTTTGTAGTAGATTTGACAATATTTATAAAACATGCTTAATAACAACCCTTATGGTATTTGGTATTTACAAAATGGAAACATTTGATTTTACATGATTCATGGGTGCTGAATCCAAATATAAATGTTGCCAACTGATCTTTTGATTATTTATCTTTAAAAATTCAAGATGGCCACCAAATATATAAAAAAAACACCCAAAAAATCTAATGTCCAGGATTTTATATGGGGTACATTTATAATATTATAGGCTATTTTTATGTCTTTTGTATCAGATAATTAATATTTGATACATCTGTGATGTTTAAATTAACTAGATTACAATAATTCCAAGATGGCCGCCATGAGAGTATTAAATCCCAAAATGTAATATCTGCTTTTAATTAGGGTACATTTATTATATTAGTGATCATTCCTATTTAGTTTATATGTGAAATAATTCACTCTTAATAGTGATATGATGTTGTAATCTGATTACAGTAATTTCAAGTTGGCCACCATGCATCTATCAAAGCAAGAAACAGTTACATGTATATATAATTGGGGTAAATTTATACTATCATTGGCCATTCCTAAGTTGTTGTTTTTTATGTTAATTTATTGATATAGGCCTAGTTGTACTTCTAATGTCTTATCAATAATATCTTACCACACCATATGCTTAAGAGATTTAGTGAAGCAAGTGATGATTTCAATGTCAAATACTAAAGATTTAGTGAAGCCAGTGATGATTTCAATGTCAGATACTCAGAGATTTAGTGAAGCAAGTGATGATTTCAATGTCAAATAGTAAAGATTTAGTGAAGCAAGTGATGATTTCAATGTCAGATACTCAGAGATTTAGTGAAGCAAGTGATGATTTCAATGTCAAATACAAAAGATTTAGTGAAGCAAGTGATGATTTCAATGTCAAATACTTAGAGATTTAGTGGTGGCAAGTGATGTAGATTAAAAACTTAATTTACTGTAGATCAATAGTCCTTAGAATAAAATATAATCATATTTAAGAGTCCCAGTGTAGTATTTTTTCACATCATTACATTACAAAGTCAGTTACCAATCAATATTCCATCGGATCATCACTGTTTGCACAAATTCCTCTACAATCACATGCCATCATGCAAGGCAAACCAATACTGCGACCACTGCAACTCTTGTTGGCACAACCCCCTTTGCAAGACCACCTCACAAGTTTAAGAATAGACTCTGCATGGTGCTGCGGCCAAATCTGAATGTATGGGGATCATCCTCCCATCACCCCATTCACGAGGATCCAGTTTGTGTCCTTTCCATTCTTGAACCTGGTGAAACACACGGAGACTATGATGTTTGATAGCTGAGGATGTGGGTGGAAGAACACGTGTGTAAAGGGAAGATTTGGTTACAGCTAACTTTTGTTGAAACCTTACACATTTTAGTTGTTCCAAAGTATCTGATGATCTGCCTTTGTTGAGGCAAACAACTGCTTTTTCTCCTGCTGCGATGATTTCAGATGGTGTCAAGTCTAGTTTGCCAAATACAATGGCTTGTTTAAGGAATGTTGCATTGCCTTTCAAACGGTTCAGCCCAAGTCCAACAGTGCTGCTGGATATGCACATAGTTTGGGTCACTGCAATCAGTCTTTGGAAGAGCAGTTGTGGGTCCCAAATGGTGTATCCATAGTTGTTGCTTGGTCTTTTTTCTTGAAAGCGTATCCCCGTGCACATTCACCAGCCATCTGATTATTTCCCTCACTACCTTGGCCACATCAATGTTTACTATGTTTTGGCCAAATACACCATTTGCAATATTGTGCAATGAAGTGTTATCTCAAATGGACTCCTCTCATGTATAAAAGTCAGCATTTTCTGAGTGTCATCAACATCCTTCTTCTGACTTGATTTTGATATGAGAGGTTTCTGAATGGATTACATGTTGTCCGACGATCAGATAGATTCTGGGTTGGCCTCTCAACAGACTTAATCATCGAACAGGTTTTAATGAGAAGCCTAAACACGTCAGGTGGCCTCACTAGAAGACGTTGAATGATTGACACCCAGCGCTTGACTTGGGTCACGTCCAGATCTGTCTGTGATGATGTGAAGGTCGCCCTCCAAAGACTAACCGATGTCATGTATGTCGCACATGACCAACACAAATATTGTTTGGGATTAAAAAAGGGCTTGGGCTGAAACCTTTGAAGGGCAATGCAACATTCCTTGAACAAGCCATTGTTTCTGGCAAACTAGACTCAACACCATCTGAAATCATCACAGCAGGAGAAAAGGCAATTGTATGCCTTAACAAGGCAGATCATCAGATACTTTGGATCAACTAAAATTAGTAAGGTTTCAAGAAAGGTTAGCTGTAACCAAATCTTCCCTTCACCCACGTGTTCTTCCGCCCACATGTTCTTCCACACACGTCCTCACCTACCAAATACCATAGTCTCTGTGTGTTTTACAAGGTTCAAGAATGGAAAGGACACACACTGGATCCTCTTGAATGGGGTTGGAAAATATCTGACGGGAGGATGATCCCCATACATTCAGATTTGGCCGCAACACCAAAGTCTATTCTTAAACTTGTGAGGTGTTCTTGCAAAGGGGGTTGTGCCAACAAGCGCTGCAGTTGTCGCAGTATTGGTTTGCCTTGCATGATGGCATGTAGTGATTGTAGAGGAACTTGTGTAAATAGTGATGATCTGATGGAAGATTGATTGGTAACTGACTTTGTAATGTAATCATGTGAACAATACCATACTGCAACTCTTAAATTATGATTATATTTTATTCTAACGACTATTGTTCTACAGTAAATGATGTTTTTA
>JAECMU010248462.1:0-11051 GCA_016106625.1 Dracogyra subfuscus | reverse complement strand
AACACTTTTAGTGGCGACCTTGGCAGCAGCTGCAGCTGCATATGACTTGTCACCGACTGTAGGTGTTGCTGTCTCCACCAACCTCCTGGCATCCGTGAAGGACAGTTTATTTTGTACCTTCACCTGTTGAACCCTTTTTTCCAGCTTCCACCGCGGACACTCTCGCGAGTACGCACAGTGGTTGCCCTTGCAGTTGAGACAAAGTATATCGTTCGTACATGTCTTGCTATCATAGTCAAACAGACCACAACGAGCACATGTATGTTTTCCACGACAAGTGTTCTGACCATGGCCAAACCTCTGGCATTTGAAACAACGCAAGGGGTTTGGAATAAAGGGCTCAACAGGAATATTAAGGTAACCAGCTTTAACAGATTGGGGAAGGGTAGGGACGTTAAAGGTAAGGATACAAGTATTCGTCGGTAATAAGTCATTGTTTCGACGAACCTTTATCCTCCTCACCGCGGTAACACCCTGATAACTTAAATTTTCACAGATTTTTTCTTCAGGAACACCTTCCAAATCTCTGCATCTGATCACTCCCTTTGACGAATTGAGGGAGGTATGCGGCGTTACCTTAATCGGCACGTTACAAAAAACTGTCGACTTGAGTTTCGAATCACATTGAAGAATCAACCATTGGTGCGACGTGGTGTTCTCTCTACGATAAACTCAATCTATGATCCTCTTGGTTTCGTTGCTCCTGTTATGTTGGTGGGTAAACAGATCCTTCAGGAGATGTGTAAGGATCAGCTAGAATGGGATAGTCCTCTTCCAGAGGCATTGCAAATGAAATGGGGAAAACTGGAGAAGTAAACTGTTCCTTCTTGAGAAGAACAATATCCCTAGATGCTTTAAACCTGATCGTTTTGGAAAGGTGGAACCTGAGAATTTCACCACTTTGCAGATGCAAGTACTTCAGGGTATGGCCAATGTTCATATCTTCACAGGTTGATGACCAAGGAAACGTTCACTGTTCATTTGTGATGGGAAAGGCTCGAGTGGTACCTTTGAAAACTGTGACAATTCCACGACTGGAATTAACTGCAGCATTAATATCTACCAAAGTCAGCGCGTTCTTGCAACGTGAACTTGATTACAAGGATATTACTGAAACTTTCTGGTCTGACAGTCAAATCGTGCTAAGTTACATTGCAAATTAATCTCAGAGATTTCACGTCTTTGTAGCAAACCGGGTGCAGCAGATCAGAGAGCATACTGATCCTTCTCAGTGGAAGTATGTCAAGAGTGAAGAGAATCCAGCCGATAGCGCATCACGTGGCTGGATTGTCACAGATCTCAACAAGTCAAAGTGGTTAACCGGACCAGACTTTCTATGGAATCGTGCAAGTCCATTAGAAGATGAACTAGAAATTGAATTTTCTCTTTCTTCGGATGATCCTGAGCTAAGAAAGGTGAAAACTTTAGCATCCATTGCAGAAGAGCAATCCACAAAGTTTGAACTTAACCGTTTGGAACATTGCTCCAAGTGGCATCGAGCAAAGAAAGTCATTGCCTTGTGCTTGACACTTAAGAAGCAAGTGTCTGTAACAAATGACATGACCCTTGTTGAACGTCAATCTGTGTTTGATTATATTGATGTTGATGATCTGTATCGAGCAGAGCTTGAAATTGTGAGGCTAGTTCAAGCTGATACATTTCCTGATGAATTAAATATTCTCAATTCTTTGAACAAGAGGACTGAAAGACAAAACCTGACAGACTATAATAAAGCTTTGAAAGGAACAAGCTCATTGTGCAAGCTTGACCCATATGTTGATACAGAGTTGGTGGACGAATTCATCGAGCCTGTTTGTCGGACAGTTTGAAGCATCCAGTGATTCTGCCAAGAAAACATAACTCTCATAATTCGTCACTTTCATGAACGAGTCTGTCACCAAGGACGTGGCATGACGACAAACGCGATTCGATCCAATGGGTTTTGGATCATCGGTTGTGGATCTGCAGTGTCACACTTTATCTCGAAATGTGTAAAGTGCCGGAAATTGCGAAGTTCGGTTCAAGAGCAAAAGATAGCTGATCTTCCCACAGACATAATGTAAGAAGCCCCTCCATTTTCATATTGTGGTGCTGACATATTTGGTCCATTCTACATCAAAGAAGGTAGAAGAGAACTCAAACGTTACAGTGTTTTGTTTACCTGTTTGGTGAGTCGTGCCATTCACACGGAAACTACAAATTCTCTTTCTACTGATTCATTTATAAATGCATTGCGACGATTCTTGGCTATTCGAGGACCAATAAGACAACTTCGATGTGATCAAGGAACTAATTTTGTTGGTGCTTGGCATGAATTCCAGGAAATGGAAAGTCAGACTGTGAATGACTTCTTGCTGAAAGAAAACTGTGATTATTTCCCATTCAAAATAAATGTGCCATCAGCAAGTCATATGGGAGGAGTTTGGGAACGTCAAATCGTACAGTGCGTAGTGTTTTCTCACATCTTATGGATCAATTTGATGATGAAGGACTTAGAACATTAATGTACGAAGCTATGGCCATAGTAAATAGCCGTCCGTTGACAGTAGACAATTTGAATGATCCAACTTCTTTGGAGCCACTTACTCCTAATCATCTTCTGACATCAAAGACCAACATCATTCTTCCACCTCCGGGGAATTTCCAAAGGGCTGACTTGTATTCGCGTAAACAGTGGCGACGTGTACAACATCTCGCGAATGAATTCTGGCATCGTTGGAGACGTGAATTCCTACAAACTTTACAAGTGCGACAGAAGTGGTTGCACCCACGTCGAGTCATCCAGAATGGAGACATTGTTTTGATTAAAGATGAGAACTTGTCTCGTAATCTGTGGCAACTAGCTCGAGTATGTGAGACACATACTGACGAGGACGGTCTTGTGCGTAAGGTGAAGGTAGCTGTAGGAGACAAAAAACTCCGTGGTGATGGTACTCGTACTAGTGCTGTTACTTACCTTGAGAGACCTATTCAGAAGCTAGTCCTTCTCCTTGAATCTGAGGACATTTCAGAGTAGATATTCAGTAGTTTGTTTGAACATCATTTATGTGAATCGAACATTGTCTTGTGCGAATTGAACATTATTTCATGCGAATTGAAAATTAGTTTCTTTCGTGCGAATTGAAAGTTGGTTTCTTTCATGCGAACTGGAATTTTTTGTTTCTTTTAAACTGAATATTACTTGTTTCTGGAAATTAGACATTGCTTGTTTGATGTGAACTGAACTGAACTTATCACATCTTAACTAACTGAACATTACTAGCTTTATTTATTTCATGGCAACAGAGACTATTGTGTTTTGGACGTTTATTATGACTGACGTTTTGAAAAATTAGTTTAATTTTGGGGGTAGTGTAATGTCCATTCGAATATACAGTAATACTGATCGAGTTGCGCCCCTTGAATTTGTTTTTTGTGTGTATAGTTGTGACGTCATAAAATGATGAAAAGCGTTTCCTGTCTGTGCGAACATTTTTGTGTTTTTTCCGTGGAAGCTGGGATGAATTATAATTTTCCACGGGACAATTTGATAGTAAAGTGTTTGTGAACTTTGCGAGAACGGTCACATAGGGAGACACCACAGCAACACCTAGGTCTAATTCATGATATACTAAGTCAAAACCTATACTAGCTCGAATGCTTTTTTTTACAATTTAGATTTACCGTTCAAAATTCGCGCCAAAATGTCCTCAAATCAAACTATGCACCTTATTGTCTTTGGCTTATTAATGCTCCATTCAAAATTCCATAGCACCACCACCCACCTGCTACCGATTTTGGTCGGACTGCTGGTGCTCCCTTGCACCTGCCAGTGCAAGTGGTCCCCCCACCCAACTTTCTGTCTTGGACGGAAGAGCTTGCTTCGCAAGCACTTGCACCCACGACAGGCGTGCGCTACTACAGCTTGCTCTGAATGTGCACGTTAAACCCTATGACCTGACCTAACCTAAAATTAACTGTTATTTACCCGAATCTTCCGAAGGGAAAGTATTAGGGTAAACAGTCCTAATTTTGGACGTAGCCGTAACTTCGGACGTTCCGGGTAATCGCGTGTTGCGTGTATACTACGTAATATTAATGAATAAAAATTAATAAAACCCTGACCAATTGTTTTCTGGAATTATATATGACGTAGTTAACATTCCTGCAAGTACACGGCGATTTCGAACACAGTTGATGCTGAAGACGGATCAAACAATTGGCTAAACGAAGTTACGAACCTTCACAATTCCAGGTAATTATGCAAATTCATCTGATGCAAAGTACAAAATAGTTACCTATTTACATAATCATATCAATTATCTAGATGTTTTATGTAAAAATGTATTATTAGCTTACTTTTCAAGAAAATCCACTGAACAAAAGTGTCCGAAGTTTGGCCATGTCATTTGACAGCCATCTTGACATTTCAAAAAAACAACAACAACAAAACCACCATGACGCGCATACTTAGTGGAAATCCACAATTTTTGTTTTTGTATGGAAGCCTATTACGGCCACCAGCGTTTTCGTTGTTCAATGCCAAATCTGTATATAATAATGCTAAATAATTCCAGATGGAATGTAATTGTTACATAACACACACACAAGTAACATGCATGTATAAATCAATAGTTTTGTTTTGCAGTATGCCTAAAGGTCTCAAAATCAAAATTAAAACACCATGCAGTAAATCAAAGCCCAAAACGTCTTCATATAGAGGATGGAGCGAATGACAAATGCTGTTGGTGCAGTTAAAGTTCATGGCATGAGCATCAGAAAGGCCAGTTATAGGTATAATGTTCCAAGATGTTCATTAATGGACAGAGTTTCTGGTAGAGTCGACGAAAGCTGTTCCCCAGGCAGGCCAACAACTGCTGATTATGACTTGGAGAGGAAACTTGTGGACTATGCTTGCACTTCAGCTGAAATGGGAGTGGGGATAAGCATCAAGGTTTCTTGGAACATGCTGGCTCCTTGAAGAAACATGGACTCGATGTTTCTCGTTTTAAAAATGGGATTCCAGGTGAGAAGTGGTGGAGATGTTTTAAGAAAAGGCATCCCGATTTAAGACTCTGTGCCCCTGAACCAACTGCAGGAGTCGGGCATAGGGCGATGAACAAAACAAACGTAGATGGTTATTTTGCAAAATTAGAGGAAGTTCTTGTCACAAATGGTCTGCAGAATAAACCAAATCAGATTTGGATTCAGGATGAAAGTGGGATTTCCCTAGATCTCAAACCTGGTAGAGTCCTTGCCAGAAAGGGTATCAGGAATCTTCAGGCTAGGACAAGTGGTAATGAAGAACAGATTACCATGCTGGCATGTGGTAATGCTGCTGGCGAGATGATGCCACCTCACTTCATCGTGAAGGGCAAGACTTGAAAGACACTCCTGTCCATGGATACTGACAAAGCACCACCTGGTTCCACATTCAGCTGTTCAGATTCAGGCTGGACCAAACAAGGCATTGGTGAGCTATGGTTTAAAACACATTTTCTACCGCATATTGGCCCTGAACGACCCCAGCTCCTTCATCATGGACCAGCATGACAGCCATGGTACTTTAGAAATCATCGAGTGTGCCAGACAAGAAAAGATTTTTTTTTTTTTTTTTCATTTTCATTTTTATTTGATCTTTCATTCACATATTTAAATACATACAGTAAACAATACTTGTCACAATAAACAAAAAATATACAGATGTTTCTCTATACATTTATGGAAGTAGAGCTTGCTCAATATTTTCCCACCTTTTTCTTATTCTGGAAGCTTTTTCCGGAGGGTATAGATATAACGAATATAATTCTATTTGTTTATGAAACTTAATATGTTCTAAACATGTTTTCAGATTTGGAAGTACTTTTTTCATTCTACATATATGTATATATTGTTTTATTAGCAATAAACAATAATGTTAATAATGTCAGATTTTGGAAAATCAGTAAAATATACCGAACAAAAGGCTATCGGTTCTATAAGGTATAATCATATTACATTTTGTTTTAAGCATCTCAAGAAATCCAAACCAAACAGTTCGAACATACTGACATTCAGCAAACAGATGAATTAATGTCTCTTTTGTGTCTCCACAAAAAGTGCATTGTTCAGTTTCATATAAATTACACTACATTAATTTACTATTTGTATAATATATTCTATGATTTATTTTGAACTGGAGGGATTGTAATTTTGAATCAATCTGTTGTTTTAAAAGGAATATTATAGATATTTTCCCAGTCTATCTGTAATTTCTATTTTTAATTTTTGTCCCCATGTTTGTTGTGAAATAATTAGTTTTGCCTCTGATAGTGCTTTATCAAGGGATAATTTATAGAATATCTTTGTTACCTTGTCATATTTTTTCAGTAAATGTATATTTGAATTAAACATTTGCAGAAGTTTGCTAGTATTGCCGTTTGACAGTATGATCTTCCAACTGTTTGGTATTGCATCTAATAATCCATAATACAGTAAATAGTTTGCAAAACATGTCATGTGAAAAGAAGCGTCCCTCATTATTAACTAAATCATTTATAAAAAATAGTTCATGCTCACACCATGTTTTATAAAATACAGATCTATTTCCTATCTTAATATTTTGATTATACCAGAGAGGCTGTGATAAAATATCGTGTGGGGTTGTGGTGTTAATTTGTTGGAGCTGAGCCCAGCTTGAAAGCACATCTTGCCAAAAAACATTTAAATTGGACTTTAATTTGAGAGATCCTTCTTTATGCAAGAACAAAATTTTATCTCCTCCCAGATTCTCCAAATTATCTATAAGAAGACATTTCCACGCCGAATGATTACTGACATCAATTAGCTTTTTTAACCATGATATTTTTAATGCAGAACAAAAAGACACGATGTCGGGAATTTTTAAACCCCCTTTTTTATAGTCATTTACTAGTACCTTCCTCTTTATCTTATCGATTTTCCCATTCCATATAAAATTAAATATAGCGGACTGGATTTCTTTTAATTAACAACTTGGTGGGTCTGGGAGGACAGTTAAAATTTGAATCAAAATATGTAGTGCTAAAGATTTAACTACTGTTACTTTGCCAATTATTGTTAAGTTTCTAAATGACCAATCATTTAGTAATTTTTTAAAAGACATACATTTATCTATAAAGTTTTCATTATATGCATTATCTAAATTTAGATTGTATTTAATGCCCAGAAGTTTAAACTTTCCCTCATGATTCCATATAATCGGCTTATTTATTTCATATTCTACACCACAACCCCGCCGTGCCCCAATCCAGACTGCTTGGGTTTTGTCGAAATTTGCTCTCAGACCAGAACAGGAGGCGAATTCATCAACTAAGTTCAAAGCTTGATTTAAGGACATTTGATTGTCATCTAACGTTAGTGTAGTATCATCCGCATATTGAGTGATTAAATATTCGGAATTTTTAACTTTTATACCATTAATATTTGGATCATTTTTTAGAGCTGCGCTTATGTGGTAATGCTGCTGGCGAGATGATGCCACTTCATCGTGAAGGGCAAGACTTGAAAGACACTCCTGTCCATGGATATTGACAAAGCACCACCTGGTTCCACATTCAGCTGTTCAGATTCAGGCTGGACCAAACAAGGCACTGGTGAGCTATGGTTTAAAACACATTTTCTACCGCATATTGGCCCTGAACGACCCCAGCTCCTCATCATGGACCAGCATGACAGCCATGGTACTTTACAAATCATCGAGTGTGCCAGACAAGAAAAGATCATCATCTTGCTTCTTCCTCCTCACTTGCTGAAACCCATGAATAGGAGTATCTTTGGACCTTTCAATAAAGCCTGGAACTCCATCTGTCAGGACTTCATGAATGAAAACCCTGGAGTAATAGTTTCCAAAGTAAATTTCTGTCAGCTGTGTTCTAAAACTTGGCAAAAGTCTTATCACAGAGAAGAATGTCTCAAGTGGGTTTGAAAAGTGTGGTATATTTCCTTGCGACCGAACAAAAATACCCGAATCGGCTTTTGCCCCATCACTGGTGTCCAGTAGGCAAGATCCAACTTTATCTCCATTTACCAGTGCAGAACACATTCAGGGCAGATCAGAACAAATTCAGCCAGCGAGTGCAGTGGCAGCCGTGTTAAGTGTCTCATCACCAGGTGTAGAAGATTCTAGCACTCCAGAAGTGTTTCAGGAAGCCACCTGAACCAAGGCCCAGTTGGGTTTCAAAATAATCCTCTTTACGACAAGGATGCCCTTTAAACCAGTAAAATAAGTCCAATGTCAGTTGCTCTGTTCTACGCCATACTTGAAGGCATTATGAACGGCGTGCACATTGCATGGGAAAAATCCCATGAGGCCATTCAGACCAATTTCCTTCAGGTGTCTGTCCAGAAGAGTCCAGATCGTTTTATTTACATTTGGCCCATCAGAACCTATGTTCAGGAACAATTCTAGTTTGAAACCAAACTCTTCAATGACCTGGAGTATGGCCTTTGATACATCAGTGCCTTTAGCATGTTCAAACATTACTGACTTAACAAAGCGGGTGACTACTTCAGCTTTGCAATTATTCCAAAAGCGAACCAAGATGTTACACCGCTTCTTGTCTTGCACATTCCCCGTCTCATCGAATTGAATGACATATGGATTGACTCAGATAACATCAACTTTGACAATTCTCTTTGAAAGTATGGCCCTAGCCCATCTGATATGACATATGAGAGTTTGCTTCTGCTCATTGTAAAATCTGCGGCCACTGGGCAGGGGAACATGAATTTGAACAATGCCGGCAGGTCATCACAACTCCGATAGGAATAATTGTTCTTGGCACATTTCATTGCCCATGCGGCTTCAGCAATAGTAACCATATCATTCCTCAAAATGCCACCCGTGACCTCTGCAAGAGGACCATAATGTTGCTGGGCATGACTGAATTTGGCAGTGGCTCTCTCTCGATGATTTTTTTCCAGCAGCATGCGCAAGTATCTGCCCAGCCATGAATTATCACACTGAACTATGGATGCACATTTTGTGTCCTCTTGCAACCAGCGGCTAATAAGATGGCCATTGCTGTCCTTCTGTTCAAGCCAGGACTTTTGGAACTTGGTGCGACCACTTGCCATGATGCTCAGATGACTAGTACATTAAAACTGAAAGAAGATGGATGTTAAGAACCTGTCTATTTCCAGCCTAAACCTTTCTGATATAGACACAATGTCATATAATAAAACTCCCTACAAAAAGGGTAAGGCAAAGAAATGGACTGGAAGTGCTACAAATCTAGTACAGAATGATTCATTCTGTAAGATGAGCACTAGGTCGTCCCTCAGCTAACGTCATTGGGACAAAGTATCTCTGGGTCTTGCCATCATGATGGACATGGTAGATGAGGTCAGTCATCGACAGGTACCAGTAGACGGTGCATGTAGACATCACGAACGACACATCGGCATTGGCCCTCCTCGTGCACGACCACCATTAGCAAAAAGAGAAAATAACAATTTTTTAGGAAATGAGGCAAAATAAGGAATTTTAGGAACAGCAGACAGCCTGTACTCCATTGGAAATACACACGGATCAAGGAAGAAATTTCTAGAGTGATTTGTTTAAAGAGATGTGTAGTCTTCTGCAGATAACGAAGACCCGTACTACTCCTTATAGACCTTCGTCAAACGGACGGATAGAACGATTTAACCGAACTTAGGGAAAATTATAAAAAGTTACATTGATGAAAATAGTACAGAATGGGATACATATATTGAAATTATTTTAACAGTAATAGAAGTACCATTCATCCTGCAACCGGGTTTACACCAAATATGATGATGTTAGGAAGGGAAGTTAATGTTCCAATAAATATAATCTATCCTTTTTCCGTAGAACATGATAGAAAAGAGTGTACCGGATATGTCACTGAATTAAAGTCAAAAATGGATCAGATAGCAAGAGAAACGTTAGGTAAACAGGTAGAAAGACAAAAGACAGACAATAATTATCGTATTGAGAATAGTTATAATTTAGGCACATTAGTTTACAAATTCAAGCAAAGTCATAAAAAGCTAGAATCACCATGGGCTGGACCATATGTCGTTGGTGGTAGACCAAGCTCAGTAGTTTACAAAATCCAATATAACAAACAAACGGATATGATCCATTATGATCGTTTGAAGCCTTGTTTCATCCAGAATTGCTAAATGGGTTAAGAATACAGGAACTATGGCCAGAGAAGTGTAGAATGATTAGCAGTAAGAAAGAAGAGTCGATAATTATGTAAATACTGAACTAATGCTATTAGAATATTTAATTTTTAGATGGTACTTCACTGCAGTAAATGCAAGTTTGTTGGAACAACAAGAAAGGCAACGGTCAACCATTTTTACCAAGAGCATGTACCAAGGAACAACGTACCATTTTTGTGTCTTTTATGTAGTTATTTTTACATCTAGTTAGGGGGAATTAAGGGGGCATATAAAGGGGTATAAGAAACATTTAATTTTGAAAAAAAACATCCAGGGAAGTTAGCGATGAAATGTATTTAAAAAAATCATAAACACCTCATGTTGTTACTTTTGGTGATATTAATTGTGAAGTATTAGTAAAACAAATGTGGGGCTGGCAGTGGCAAGGAAGTAGTGAAAGTGGAAATGCAAGAAAATTATGCGAAGTAGTGAAGGTTACGGGGGAAGAAAATGGAGAATGAATGAATGAATGAATGTTTGTTTAACGACACCCCAGCACAAAAATACATATCGGCTATTGGGTGTCACAAATGGTAAGTATATGAACACATTATTTATGTATACACTTATGTAAAACCACAGTGTAAGGAGCTGTGGGGTGGAAGTATAATACAATATATAAAATCAAGTTAAGTATATCTTAAAATTTTGTATAGAAGTCAAAATGTTTTAAAAACTGTATAATTAACATTGGATGGAATTTAAATGATTCCAAAACATTTCTCTTGCCAAATATATCATTTCTTATCGGCTTGAGATGATCACACTCCATCAAAATGTGGCGCACAGTCAGTGTACACACTGAGGAGGAGGGTCTTTCTTTAAAATAAATGAATGGGTCAAAAACGTATGGCCGATGC
>JAECMU010248395.1:0-21610 GCA_016106625.1 Dracogyra subfuscus | reverse complement strand
AATTACGGTTATATCGGCGTCGGACATATGGTTATGTCGAGAAAAAACCCCAGTGGTCAGCTGACGGGGATCGATCCTAGACCGACCGCGCATCAGGCGGGCACTGTACCTGATTTTATAATAATTATGACAGTCAATGTTTATGTCAGCATTGCTGAATGCTTATGGAGTGGAATATAGCCCAATGGTAAAAGTGTTCACATGATACCTAGTCGGTCTAGGATCGACCCTCATTGTATTTCTTGTTTCTGTTACAGAGGTTGCAGTGGGTTTCCTCTCAAGTTAGTCCCCTACCGGTCCAAACCCAGCGGGGACAAAAGGTTTTATCTCTGTCTGTCCATCTATCTGTCTGTCCCACATGTTTTCCTGGATGTTTTTTTGCAGAAGGCTTTAAGATATTGAGCATGTACAGTTACAGATCAATGACAGTTTGACTTTCATGATGATTTACCCATTTTTGACTCGGTTATGGCCCTGGAGCATAGATGTGAAAATGTGTTTTCTGGGTTTTTGCAGTGCCTGGAGATATCAAGATGACATTTTGTATATATAGCTTTATCATTTGTATTAATATAGCATGACAGATCAAGTTGAAATTTTGTGGTGATTTACCCACTTTTCAGAATTTAGGAGATACGAAAAATTGTTGGGCCCGGTAGGGGACATGTATTACTTTAGCAGTACTTTCAAAATGGTTGTTATGTTAGTGTTTCCTACCAGTATGTCCAACACTGCTATAACTAATTAAAATGTGTTGTGGGGTTAAATAAAACCAGGTTTTTCTTTTTTGCTTAGCTTTTCCAGCTAATGTTACATGACCAAGATACCAGTGCTAGAGCAAATTATCAAATTCAGGCAAAATTAACTGGCTTGATACCTTTTTACCATGTATTTCCATCTTTCTGCACACAAAATTAGTTGAAATCCATGTAAAATATGTGGCGTTTGTTTACAGTCCTATATAACTGTTTTGTAGTAATGCTAGTATGAACAAACATTAAATTCAGTCAAAAATCAGCTTGGTCCCCCAAACAAAATGTAACCTTTTAAGGAAAAATAGTATAATTTAGTATGTAAAATGTCGGTAACATTTTATTTTTAATTATACAAAATAATAACTAAGGCCATTTTCGATTTAGTTTTCAGGTGTTTTCAAAATAAATTGTATAAGAGAATGTTATAGCTTTTACGAAAGATGTACGTATATCATACATGCATGAAAAACAGAAATGCGCATATTTCTATACAGTTGTTTTCTCATTCCTAGGAACCAAGTCTCAAGGTCTAGGAGGTTTTCATCATGGATATGGAAAGGAATCGAGAACACTGACCTTTCAAAATGGTAATGGTTTTCTTTTACATGTACAGTCAAACACATTTTCTCTTGGACTGCAAACAGCTAGAAACGAACAGAAGAAAATATTTTATTACACTAACACAAGAATTGCCAATATTCCAAACACTAAATAAATATGAAAAATGTTATTATATCATCAATTTCCCTAAAAGACAACTCATTACAGTCGGACAACTCTGCTCAGATTTGGACACAGCAAGAACTACTCTGCTAACTAGCCCCCCTGCCACTTAATAATATTTATTTTAATTTACTGCATATCGAAGAACGGACAAATTTTAAAGACAATAGAATCTGTTACACTACATGTACTTTATTACAGTTTTTGATGTTAGCGAATAATATTTTATATACAGTACTTTATTTTTGCTGGTCAACCAGACTATGTTTTTATTATTCATATATGAACATTGAAATAAAGTTATTGTATTGTATTGTATTGTATATCTCAGATGAGGCACATACATGTGCATATTGCTGGTTCACTCTGTCTTTATCAAATATTTCCCTTTTTGTCCGAGAAGGGAGAAGTTATTCCACTCTGTGGTATTCGGTTCAGAATGTTAACCATTCAAGAAAGTTTTCAAGGTGTTAATTTCAATGATTATTACATTTTAATCATCTTGTGCCCATTCACCACTTAAAAATTAGTATATACCAAGTTGATTCATTTGTACATTGTTCTGTGTAACTGCTATTATTGAGGTATAATGGTATAACTTAAATTATTATACATGCATGGAACATTTTGTTTAATTTGTTTATTAACAACAATTGGTGATTAGTTAAAAATGAAGTAGCCTAGCAAATTCTATTTAACATTTTGCAATTGTGTAGCCATCTCTGAAATTTTCCTAACAAATCTTGACATACTGAACAAAATGTTTACCACACATGTATATCATACATGTATATTTAGGCATCGTCATAAAATTGTGTTGAACACGTGTACAATGTTTTCTAAGAGACTGCAGTATCTTTTGTAAAGCTTAAGGTTCTTCAGACAGTGATACTGCAATGCTATTTTACAACTGACCTTTTTATCAATACAATTACATTTATATATAAACTGTATAATATGGATAATATATAACTTGCTTGCAGGTAAAAAGAAAATTCAGCATCTTGGGGCTCAGATCAAGCTCAACCAGCACTGTCTTGACATGGCATTCAACTTTTTTAAGATGGCTGTCACCAGACGTCTGACAAGAGGTCGGCGGTCAAGTCACGTTATTGCAGCCTGTCTGTACATGGTGTGCAGAACTGAAGGAACTCCTCATATCCTTTCAGTCAATGACAATTAATTGGTTCAATTTTAAATCAAAATTAGATGACGACACCAGCTTCCAAACATGAATACTTTATCAAGACTTGTCGTTTAATGTTAACAATGCTGTAGTGGATATCGTGGGTCATGTTACAAATATAGAAGAGAGAGGTGTTTTTTTTGGTCAGAGTTATGCAATATTTTGAAAATAAATTAATTAATCATCAGCTATTGGATGTCAAACATTTGGTAATTCTGAGTCTTCAGAGGAAACCTCATTATATTTATCCAGTGGAAGCAAGGGATCTTTTATATGCATTTTCCCAGGACTTTTCGTGATCATACGCACCATGCAAAGGCCATGTTATATGCTATCTTGTCTGTAGAATGGTGCATATAAAAGATCCGTTACTACTAATGGAAAAATATAGCGAGTTTCTTTCTAAGAATACATATAAAAATTACCAAATGTTTGACATCCAATTGTTGATGATAAATAAATCAGTATGCTCTAGTGTTGTTGTTAAACAAAAAAACAAACATTTTTTACAATTAAATTTTATTTAATGACATCATTAGATTACACTGATTTATTAATCATCAGCTATTGGATGTCAAACATTTGACAATTTTGATTAGAATAGGCAATTGTTTTATATATACATTCCAATAGGCAAGACAGCACATACCAGTCTTTGATATACCAGTCATGGGCACTGATTGGGACAAAAAATACCATCAGAGATTGGTGCTATCAAATGAGGTTGATTCTACAACCAAGGCAAGCACTTTACCGACCGAGACTATGCCTACATTTATGAAATAGCTTCCTACTTAACAAAATAATCATCACCTTGATCTAAATAAACAGATAAATTATGACAAAATGCTTAGATATTTGTGAGGTGGGGTGGGTGTTTATTTTTGTCATGAAAAGAGAAGGAATAAAGACACTTTTTCAACTATTTTTTTTGTTTGGTTGGGATGTGAAAAGACTAGGTCCATCAAGGGAATTTGATCCTCAAGCATAGCACTTAAGTCAAGCATAGCACTTAAGTCAAGCGCTCTACTGACTGAGCTGGATTATGCCCCCATCTTGAAATGTCTCATCTTTCTTGATGAATCGGAATATATTCAGTCAGTGCCATAACAGATGATTCTCTTTCTAGTATTTATTGCTAAAGAAAGCACACAAAAATCCAAACAAAAAATCCAATAATGTTGATAAAATTAAGTCGCAGAAACTGGGATAAGGTGTGGGTTGTTAACGAGCATTATTTACAGGTGGGAGTGATCTCAGCCTTACAAACTTGTGGGGAGGGGAAAATTATTTTTCTTATTAAATTATACATTAATCTTTATCTACATGTAATTAAGCAATTTGAGCAAATTCACGGTTTCTGGCTATCCTTTTGTTTGCTACTTGATATGCAAGTTCGGGTCACTGATTAAATATATTTATTTTGTATCCTGTACTGTATTCCAATTGATATTATAATATCTTATGCTCTGTCTTAGATATATTTATAATTGCTTGAGATTTGTACTTTGTATTTACAGCCGATGAGTTATTTATTTACATATTTCTGTAATCAGTATCCACCTTAACACATCCAGATATGCTCCTTGATTTCAGTGATATACTGCAGGTAGGTCTTTTTATATTAAAAGACTTTAAAATATATATTTATATAACACAGTACCCAGATTTATTGTCAGTTCCAGTAAACAGTGTTCTCACACACTATTGAAGTGGGGCCTCTGTCCCACTTTCGTGTTTTGCTTACCCACCTTTAGTTTTTAGTGCCCCTGTTTATGATATTTCAAAACGCATGCTTTTTTCACACACTGT
This sequence comes from Dracogyra subfuscus, assembly GCA_016106625.1. Classification (NCBI taxonomy): domain Eukaryota; kingdom Metazoa; phylum Mollusca; class Gastropoda; order Neomphalida; family Peltospiridae; genus Dracogyra; species Dracogyra subfuscus. The sequence goes on along the minus strand of JAECMU010248395.1, from coordinate 17,134 downwards.
AAATGATATTTCAAAATGCATGCTTTTTTCACACACTGTAAAAAACTAAATTGATCTGTTTGTACACTAGGCACCAAAGAAAATGAGCTCTGGTACACATAGAAATGTAGCTGACGAAAATATAGCTTACAGTATTTTGAAGAGCCGTTATTGTGTCCCATACCACTATTCATCCGTATTTTGTATTAGAGCTGGGCGGTATTGAAATTTCAAGTTCGGTATCGGTATTTTGGTGGCAATTTACCTCGGTATTGGTACGGTATTCGGTATTCATATAACACTAATAACTAACCAATATTAAGCAGTATTTCAAGTATACCTGCCTCTAAATGCACGCCCACATTAGGGTCTTCCCCTTATTTATGTTATTGTTATGTTATTTTTAAACATTAACAAATTGTCTACCTTACATTGTTAAATACATCATGCTAACTATACAACTTCGCATTCATCCCCGGTTCATATATATATTTTTTATCCGGACTTCCTCTGGGCGCTCGGTCATGGAATAGTAAACAACAGAAAACTACGTTTCTACTTCTAGTCACTATAAATTGCTGAAAAATATCCCTATGCGTGTAATTGTAAGCTGATTAAACATCGGAAAGTGTTATATATATTTTTTACAAGTAAACTTAACAGTTTATTTAATAAATATAAAAAGCGGTTGTTTTAAACATGAACCTCTCCGACATTTTCCCAATTTTAAAAATGTAGTCTCTGGAAGTATTCGTTTTATTCCGCTAAAGATACGGCCTAAAGCTGACCATGGGCCCTTATTCACAAAAGCCACGCAAGCGTCTGCGTGCTCGCTAAAGGTCCCGCAAAGACCACGCAGTCGACAATATGGCTTTGCTGCTTGCTGTAAATGAAGAAATTCGACGTAATTTGAGAAGAAATTGAGTTTTTAGTGATCATGGGCGTCATTTGTACACAAAGTACACGCAACGCAAAAGCTTTGTGAATAAGGCCCCTGCATTCTTTTAAAGATGCGTGGTCGTCAAACACGCTAGTCTGTAATGCGGTGTTAGAAAGTTAGAACCCCGGCCTTAACAAAATCTAGCAGTAGTAGGTAACGCAAAACTGTTACTGTGACACAAATTGAACAACAGAATGCATTCACGGAATGACCCGAATTTAGTAGGCCCTAAACATCGAATCACGCCTCAATCACGTGAAATAGCAACGTATGTTTTTCGGTCCTTTCTATTGAAATATTTTGCTCATACGCTCGTCTTATCGGCCATTTTGTGAGTAATGTGGTGTCGTCAGATGTGTTTTTACGTAAAGGCGGGAATACGTACTTTGCAATACCGAAGTTTTCGGTATTTTGAGATTTGCTCGGTACGATATTTCGGTACTGACATGATACCGATACCGATCGGTATATACCGAATACCACCCAGCTCTATTTTGTATACACATAATAAAAGTTTTTATTTTATTTGAGCAATGAAAACATTTAATTTTTATCATTTAGACAATCTCCCAACTGAAAAAAACCCACTTATTTGGTGCCAAATTTGTCACGTGATCAGAATGGTCATCCTATCCTTTGTGTACACTGATTTGTTTGATATTGTATCCTTAATTGCAGTTTTAATTCGTTGTAACCAATTTTTACTTACTGTCATTTTTTTTTTATTCAGCACAATTCTAAAAATAATAATTTGAAACCGGTCTCTCTCTCTCTCTTTTTTTTTTTTATGGGTATCACCACTTTTAAAAACCAGTGGATCATTTATTTTGGGTTCTAAATAATATATACACCACATACAGGTGCTGATATCAATGCAATCTGTTCATTCGATTGATTTTTTTTTATAGATACCTTGAAATCTTTATTAAAATAATAAAACTTTTAATCAATTCAGTAAAATAACTGCTCTTTGATGTCAGATTGACAATATCTCCAGTTCAATTAATGTTAATGGTAACCAAGCTTTTCCCCCTTTTAAAACAAATATTTAAAAATTGTAGGGGAGAGTGGTCCTAAGTCGCCCTGCTTTAATTTTCACCTAGGTAGCAAGAACAGTGCAACACTGCAAATATTGATTTGATAGTTTTATGAAAAGATATTTTTTAACTAAAGAGACAAACTTGATGATAAATGCCTTTTGGCTCATACCTATTGTTATAAATGTGTTTAGATGTATTTGAGGTATAAAAAATTAGTTTTTATATTTTAGATGCTGTAATGTGTATTCCATCAAATGGCAGCCATGATTGTATTAAAGTTTTGTTCTTTTTTTGTTGATGTGATTAAATTTGAAAACTTCTCGATTACATGTATATATATATTGACTTCACTTCAAACAAAGCAAGTCTCATGCTACTTTCTGAATTTTTTCCTCTAGGTGAATGTGTATACTCTAGGAAAAACTTATCTGAGTATATCCAGAGAACTGTGTATCAACATTCCAGCTGTTGGTAAGTACAAATAATATTATGTATTCTGTTGTAAAGTGGTTTATTCTTACATATAGGGTCAATTCAACAATTATGTAATGCACAATCTGACATTTTTGTATCCTTTTCTCAGGGTAAGCAAGAGAACAGTTCAGTGTCATGACATTGCTTACTTCGTGTTCATGGGACCTGCCCATGTGATGTTCAATTTATTACATAGATACAACCAGGGCCCACACTTATAAAACTTGTCCAGACTCAATCTCAAATGACGTCACACGCATGCAATTTGTATGGCGTTGTCATGACGTTACCGTCTCAAACTCTATTAGAGTCTCGAGTCTAGACTCTAAAAGTTTTATAAGCACAAGGCCAGATACATGAACTTCTTGAGAGGGACGGGATGTAGCCCAGTGGTAAAGCACTCGCTTGATGCACGGTCAGTTTGGGATTGATCCCTGTCTGTGGGCTATTTCTTGTTTCAGCCAGTGCACCACGACAGGTATATTAAAGGCTGTGGTATGTGCTATCCTGTCTGTGAGATAGTGCATAATATAAAAGATCCCTTGCTACTAATGGAAAAATGTAACAGGTTTCCACTCTTAAGACTATGTCAAAATTTACTAAAAGTTAGACATCCAATGTACTCTAGTGGTGTCATTAAACAAACAAACACAAATTTTCTTGGATAAATTATTATTTCACGTTTGTTATTCAAAGGTGTAAATGTATAATACAGATACAGTCTCGCCTCTCCACTGTACAATATCATTTCCTATTAAAAAACAACTGTCTTTGCTATCAACATAATATGGTAAACTATGTTGATACTATGCCATTTTTTTTGTAATCCAATTTCTGGGAAATAAATACTTGAAGGCCACAATTTGAATATCAGAGTTCTGACACTGGCAGCAGTTACTGCTGTGCACAAAATCAAAAGGTTTACTACCCTGTACACAAGTATATTTTCTCTTGGTCAAACATTCCTTCTTGTCAAACACACACATGCACACACTATATAAATTATAACACATCACAGTTGTACGACTAGTTGAAGATTTGTACGTGCTTGTCTGAAAATCTCATGTTAGCAGTAGTAAATCAGTTCCGGAATCTGCCCACCCTGCACTCCAGTTCCATTTGTACTGTCGGAGGAGCACTGAAACTGAAAAGTGACCTTGCCGCATTGTATCTCCGCCATTCCTTCTTGTCCAAAATAACTCAACTCACTGCCATCGAGGACTGCACTGGCAGTATAGAACATGTCGGCTTCTACCTGAATTGGGGTATCGAACATCACCGGGAAAGTATTACTTGAGCCATCTGACTTGAATTTTGTGAGATTCTGTCCAAGGATCATCCCATTCTTCTTGAGCTCTATTCGAACTGTGTACTCAGAAGCACCGTTGCTGGAACCATAAAGGCCGATCCCAGCAATGAAAATCCTTTTGTCGACAGAAAACTGAATACTGTCACAGCGACCGCGATACCTCCACTGATTGCTGCGGTAGGCAGAAGACTGAAAGCGATGCACACGGTACTGAGCGAGACCTTTTCTAGTTTTGTTACTGAACTTGAGCTCTGGTTTGTTCTGGGCAGTGAAGTACAGGAAGAGGTCGGTCGTTTCGTTCAGAGTAAGGATCCCAGACTGCGCAGGTCCGTCAGCGAATTCCTCCAGCGTCATCGAGGACATGCGAATGAGGAACAGACAGTCACTGATCACAGAACGTTTGTTTTCTGGTGTCGGCTCCAGATCCTGTCGTGGACACTCCGTTTCGGCCCATCTCAATAGAGCATTGAAAATCGTGATCTCCCTGGAATTTAATGTTTCTCGGTGGAGGATCGTCTCGAGAGTTTTGTAATCGATGTCTGTGAATCCATCCGATTTGAATGCCTCTTCGGCTTGTGCATCGATGACCTCCCAACACCGCTGCATCAGCTCCACCTCTTCAAACAGACGACCTTGACTGAGAAGCACACAGGCATTCCGGGCACTCAGGCTCGTCTCCAGGTAGCGCACGCAGGTTTTCGCCAAGTGAGGAATGATGTACTTCTTGGCAGCATACAGGGTCGGCAGGACTGTATCTGCACCAAGCTTGATTTCATCACAGTACAAATACCTGTGAATACAGAAAGAAAATGCTACTGTAACCATATGTAAATTTGAAAGTTTGTTAATAAATAATATTGAATTGCTGGCATTACAACATTTATTATTTGCACCCAGCCTAATGTCACAAAATTTATTCACAACATTTACAAAATCACAGACTAACTGCTGCTAAGGTGTGTATTTATATTATTATTCCGGTTTACAGTATTAAATAAAGTTTCTTTTTTTTTTAAACAATATTTATTCACGTTTAACGTTTGGGATTGACCAACAGGTGATGCCTATATTAAGGTCTCTCCCTAAAGTTTCTTGTTTAGAATATATCAGTTTATCCTATAACTTACCCATGATATCCATGTCATAAACCCATGTGATAATTTACTTTATTAACCAGGTTAATAATGGTATGCAAATTTGTAAGGTCTCTAGGTTATGTGTTGCGGTAAATGAGTCCTTTGCTTACAAGCCATCAAGACCCGTGTACCTGAGCGTAAAATTTTCAAAAATGTGTTTAAACTGTGTGACGTCAAACTAATCTGTGATAATCGTGATGATGTCATATTATCGATGGCAGTGACTTTAGTACTGTGATTTACTAAAAAAAGTAATTAGAATGTTATTTTATAAGTGTTATAGGATAAGTAGAATTCGCTACTCGTGTTTTTTAATATGTAAAATATCAACCTCGTCTAGTTAATTGGTATTTATCTCGGCAGAGCCTCGACAAATACCGATTAACATAAGACTCGATTGATATTTTCCATATTAAAAAATACTCGTAATGAATCCTCTATATATTCAACATGTTATCTTGTTGACTTAATGTTTGAGGTTGAGGCTCAACGGGCATCAGGCTAGCGGATTTGTCGAACTCTGGTTGAGGTACTTAGAAACATTTTAAACATACATGAATTAATATATAATTTTTGTTGTTAAATATGCTCCATAAATCAGAACCATATTATGACTGCAAACCTAGAGTTAGCATTTTTAATAAAATTACATTTTTCTTAGGATTCAATATGGACCTGGTTCAGGTAACAGTCTAATGTAAATGTTCTTCATTTTTACCAACTATTTCTGTAATTAATAAACATGTATGGCTAATAAAAATCTTCCAGTTATTCTATCCATAAAGGGTGGTCATTTGTACAACCTATTGTACATCTATAGGATAGATGTACCAGTAGTAGAGTGGGATATAGTTTAGTGGTCAAGATATTGCCTGGGGTGCAATGGGTTGCGGGACTGCTCACCCTCAGTGGGTGGGTTTTTCTTTATTCCAATCAGTTCTCTATGACAGCAAAGACTGTGGTATATACTCTCCTGCTTATGGCAGCTGTTCGCCTCTCAACCAGAGTCAAAATTACCATATGACAAAATAGCTGTAGTTCAAAATGTATGGATAAACCAACGGCAATTGCTACTGTTGAGATATTAATTGCTGTAGGTCGGGAGCATCACTGACGGCAGGTGAAGTGCCCCAATGATGACAAAATGTTTACATCTGGTGTATCTTATCTACCAGTATATAACATTAATGCATTAAAATGGAGCTAAATAACCATTCAGTCTTGCATGTGTTTATTTGCTGAATATGTATTATCTTTTCTTAAGCTAGAGTCCTGAATATTCCTTTGTTTCTATCAGTGACCACATCCCTACATTGTATAGAAATTATATTGTTTTTGTTTACCTCAGCATGTTAAGAAAAGCCACAGGTTCCACATCAGGAATCTCAATTTTATTCACATCACTGGCCAGCCCTCCATAAAACATTGCAAAGAACACTGAACTCCCAGTAGCTAGGACATATTTATGAGCAGGAATTGTCTTAACATTGGGAGTTATGCCCACAATGAACTGAACATCAGCCATGAGCGGGTTGTTGAACATGACAGCATTCCTTTCCCGCACAGAGACTTGTGTGGCCTGCCAGTTGTGCTCTTCGCTGATTTTGGAAGATGGTAGTGACTGCGATGGTGGTGGACTCCTGCGAGTGTTGGACATTGGTTGCCACGAGATGGGAGCGGAGTATTCGACATGGCATACGGAGTGTGATGACGGTGGTTGTGTCACATAATTCTGAGGAACCTCCTGGTTGACCTCTTCATCGTCCTTGAGACGGGATGATGCAATGCAAGACTTCATGCTTGCATAATATTATCCTGAAAAAACAATAACAGTAACAATGTTTTTGTGGCACAATATCTTGAAGTATTAACACATTTTGAAGTTTGGTTGCCCTATGTTATTGAAACACTAGCAGTTACCATGCACAGAGCCTACATGTAATAAAATGATAAATACATTACTGGTATTGTTCAACTGTCATAATCCAGCCCTCGAAATTCGCGGCGGCAATCGGCAATGCCGTCGCAAAAGCTATCGCAAACTTGATTGGCGACAGCATTTCATTGCCGTCGCAAATCTGTGAGTGGTGAAAAGTCTGCAGGCATTTCTTTCTGAACTTTGTCCAATTACAGATCCCAGAGAGAAGCATACATTTGTTATCGTGTGTAGCTCAATTTCCTTAAGTAATATAAATTGTGTTTTTTTCCAGTATAAAAACTTACGAAAGTAAAGTTGAGATGTTATATTTTAGCATATTATTACAGCAGTGGATCATATATGAATAATTTTGACAGCATTATCTTTTCTTTAAAATTGCAGTCGTAAGTGCCGTTGCAAAATTGATTTGCGACAGCACCTAACTGCCGTAGCAAATTTGTCCGTATTTCAAGGGCTGCATAATCTGTGGATAGAAAACCCCACAAGTTTATGAAAAGTTGCTTCAATGATAAGTAGTGAAAAATCTTTAGAAATGGTGAAAATTGCTGGATTTGGAAACAAAATATTTTATATTAAACCAGTACTTAAGATTACAATTTGCATGGTATATCCTGTTAAACAAGGACATGACAGTCCCAGGTTCACACATATCGTAACTAATTTAATTTAAGCAGAGCCAAATTAGCCAATTACAAAGTGGGTACATCATTTAGTCCTTGTCTATTAATTAATCGCATTTAAACTTTTTTCCAAGGAAATGCCCTACAAATCTGACATATAGCTAAACCAAACTGTATTCCAGTGTGCAGCCCTCGAAATTCGCGACGGCAATCGGTAATGCCGTCGCAAAAGCTATCGTAAAATGTATTTGCGACAGCATTTCATTGCCGTCGCAAATCTTAGAGTGGTGAAAAGTATGTAGGCATTTTTCTCTCTGAACTGTCCAATTACAGATCCCAGAAAAAGCATTTATAATACGAGTGTGGCCCAATGTTTTCAATTTAATATAAATTGGTTTATTTCAGTACATAGAAGTTTACAAAATTAAAATTGAGATGTCATGTTTTAGCATATTATAACTGCAGTGGGTCACATGAATAATTTTGACCGCATTTATCTTTTCTTTAAAATTGCCGCTATAGTGCCGTTGCAAAATTGATTTACGACGGCACTTACCTGTCGTAGCAAACTTGTCTGATTTTCAAGGGCTGAGTGTGAGCCCTATTGGAAATTATTTGTTTACAACCAATACTGGATGAAGAAATTACAACCAAAGTTAATGACACCCCTAGAACATATTGATTTTCATAGTTTACATATGGTCTTAAGAGAGGAAACCCGCTACATTTTTCCATTAGTAGTAAGGGATTTTTTTATATGCACTATCCACAGGTTAGCACATACCATAGCCTTTAATTTACCGGTTGTGGTGCACTGGCAGGAATGAGAAATAGCCCCACCGATGGGAATTGATCCCTGAACAAACGTGCACCAGGCAAGTACTTTACCACTGGGCTACATCCTGCCCACAAATTAGAAACACTAATTTGGCCTATATAGAATGTGTGAATAATCTATCCATAAAGGTGTTGACCCACAGGTATCCCAAAACAAGTGTGGAGGGGGTTAAACTTAATGCCTTGTTCCACATGTCAGTGTGAGGTAATTATTTGGGGGTACCATGGGGTCAGGTTTTATGTGCACCATTCAGAGTAAGCTGCTGTATTGCACACCTGCCACAGGTTAGCATATACTACAGCCTTTGATTTACCAGCAGGAATGAGAAACAGCCCAATGGGCCCACCGACTGGGGTCGATCCCTGAAAAGACGTGCATCGGGCAACAAATTGTAAACACTAATTTGACCTATATAGAATGTGTGAACAATCTATCCATAAAGGTGTTGACCCAAAACAATGTGTGGAGGGGGTTAATGCCTTGTTATACGTCAGTGTGGGGTAATAATGTTGGAGGTACCATGATATTAAAGGGATGAAACTCTGAATTGTTACAAACTTTGGGGCCCTTTTAATGGCCTTGGTCATCTCCTCTGCAGCCCCCGAAATTTGCGGCGGCAATCGGCAATGCCATCGCAAAAGCTATCGCAAACTTGATTTGTGACAGCATTTCATTGCCGTCGCAAATCTGTGAATGGCGAAACATCTGTAGGCATTTCTCTCTAAACGCTGTCCAATTACAGATCCCAGAAAAAAACATAAATATATAATTGTGTGTAGCTCAGTTTCCTCAATAAATATAAATTGGTTTATTCCAGTATAGAAGCGTACAAAAGTAAAGTTGAGATGTTATATTTTAGCATATTATTACAGCAGTGGATCACATGAATAATTTTGACAGCATTAATCTTTTCTTTAAAATTGCCGCCGTAGTGCCGTTGCAAAATTGATTTGCGACGGCACTTAACTGCCATACCCTCAGCACTTAACTGCCGTAGCAAATTTGTCCGAATTTCAAGGGCTGCCTCTGTCCAGGGCAGGAAATGGGTTGGGTTGGGTGACAGAGGGGACTGCTTGCACTGGCAGGTGCAATGGATCACCAGCAGCCCGACCAAAGTGACAGTTATGGGGCCATGTAGCAATACTAGCAAAGTTAAATACCTCACAGTAAGGGGCTTTATTATGACATATAACGCAGTAACCCTTCAACCAGTCCCTGTGATTACCACAAAGTTTGGCAGGAAATGCAACTTTTTGACACTTCTCTTCAGTCTCCACTTTATAGTTAGTTGTGATTGTCAGACACTATACACACTAGGCTATTTAAAAATATATATAACATGGTACCTGTCAACAATAACAGCGTCTGTTTTTTGAAAAAACACCCTGTTTAAAATAAACACGAATTTAACAATAAAGTTATCACCAAACAAAGAGATCGCTTCTTCTACCTGTCAATTTGTCTTCCCAGAATTCTCTATTATTAAGGGGACGAAACTCTGAATTGTTACAAACGCTGGGGCCCTTTTAAGGTAAACAAATTGTATACATGTATACACAAATTATATTATTCATAGATCACCATCATCACTGCATTATTTTACATAATATATGCATACATAACGGTTTAGTATTCTTTATAAAATAATTTTAAATTGTAGTAAATCAGATAGAAATATTTTTTCTCTTAGCTTCTTTATTATAAGCTATTTTCTTTAGTAGGTGATATAAAATAAAAAATCAGTTGTTTATTGCTTGAAAATGATACACACTTTATTATAATGCACTCCAGGCAAATACAAAAACTTCCATAATAAAAACAAACACTGGTTTTCTTCAGGTAAAAAACTCATTTTGTTTTAAAAATCTATACTATACCAAACTAGTATGTAACTATTTGCTGTAGTTGTGTCATACAAAATAATTGCTAATATTAATCAATTTTACATCAGTATTGATGAATGCCAATGAAAATGACTAATTCTGTAATATTATGACATTACTATTTTGCAGATCCCTGTTTGTACATTCCTCGATTTGCTCATAAACTGGAGTTTGGTGACAAGACCCATGATGTGTCCATGACAGCACTGAGATTAGTTCAACGAATGAAGCGAGACTGGATGCATACTGGGCGTCGGCCATCCGGACTCTGTGGTGCAGGTTTGTGGTCAAGTTTTCCATGGGTGATACATTTTGATTCCTGCCCCTTGTAACCATTGAAAGCACCATTTTAGAATTCTAAACTGATTCTAAAACTTTTGCAAGGTGTTGATTTTTTATTCAATATTTGCCCTACTTGTGATATTTATATTTTTGCACAGCTGTGTTTTAATTTACTTTTAAAATTGTTTTATTGATGTTGATCATCATTTCAGTTATAAATTGATCATTGTTTGACACCCAGTAACTGATATAAGTTTGACAAAAACATAATCATTTGATATGGAGTTAGTTCAACTGACATCAAGCGTGGTGCATAGCCCGGTCAAATTGTCCCATACCAAAATTAAATAGGCCTACTGCAGTTTCACCATTCGTCTCATCATCATCCATGTTTGTAATGTCTAAAAAAATTAAAACTTTGTGTCGGTGTTAAATGTTTATGGTTTCATTTATATAATTAAATTTCCATTACATTTATTACAATATAACATCATCCCATTGATCCAGTATGAACTTTTAGTGTTACTATTAACAAGTACATGTTTGATTCAAACTTAATTATGAGTATTGTCAGTTATTTCTTTATCTGAATATGAACCAAAACTAAAAATCTGCGAACTTATGTATGAATGGCTTTGCTAATTAACAGTTTGCTGATTTTTGTTTTTTGTTCATTACCCATTGAACATAAAGAAATAATAGACAATGCTTAAATATATCTATCTATATATATTAAAAAAATAAAAAATTGGTTATCTTATTTCGTTATTTGTTTACATTTAACATTCCAGCTCTTCTTGTTGCTGCCAGAATCCACAATTTTGGAAGATCTGTCAAAGATGTTATTAAAGTGGTTAATGTTGCAGAGACAACCATTCGGAAAAGGTGATATTTCTAACTTGAGCAAAGTTTTAATAGTATTGAATTTTATACTATTTAATTAATTTTGGTGTATGTAATATATATATATATATTAATCTTGTGCAAAAAATTGTAAATGCAGTCAACCAGTTTTATTATTGTGTTCACAGTATAATTTCAGTTGAGCATGAACATCATGACTGTTCATAATAAGAATAATGAAATATATAGACAATAACTTATGAGTTATGAGGAATTACGGATTATCTGTCCCGAGTGAAATTAATGTTGTCAGTCACGATCTTTAGCGAGTGACAGACAACATTAATTTTATGAGGGACAGATAATCTATAATTCCGAGTATCGAGTGGGTTATTGTATTTATTAACCACAATGTAAATTGTTTAGAAACTTAAACGTTAAACTTCTGACATGACACAAACTATATAATATGCACGAAAGAAAAGCAATGAGAGACTTGACAATCGAGAAAACTGATATAAAATATTTCAAAATTCATATTTTTTAACAATGTTTTTTTTAGTGTAAAAAACTGGTGTATAAATAATGTAATGATTCTAGCTAAAACTCAAACATTGTGGGTGTTACCGTCAAGTCCAAAAAAGTGAAATTACATTTACCCAGTGTATATGTCATAGTATTTCAGTAAATCATTGACTGTTGAGAATATAAAAAATGTTTTCTCTTCAGGTTAAATGAATTCCAGGCAACGCCATCGAGTCAGCTCACTATTGAGGAATTTCACAACATTGATTTAGAGGAAGAACATGATCCACCCTGTTACATTGAATCAAAGAAGAAAACAAAACATGGCTTACTGGTATGGTGCAAGGCCTGTGTTTGTCACATTTTCATGCTAAACAGTAAAAGCACACTAAAATAAATCTTAAAAATTCATAACGTAAAAAATAGAGTGATATAAATAATAAAAATAGAGGAAAATATCAACCAAGTCTATGTTAATCAGTATTTGCCAAAAAAAAAAAAAGGAAGAAGAAAAAAGTCATAATCTTGTATAAACAGTCAAATCTTGCTTTTCTGCAGTTTCCTCTTTCCAAAACAAATGAACCACTCCATCCTCATTTCTGCAAAAGCTATAGTAAATGGACCATTATAGCAATTTAAACTTACAATTTACCATATAGCAATTGATCTCTCAAAGTAATTTTGTGCCACAAAACATTGATATAATAGATAGATAATATAATTGATATAAACATTGAACACTGAAGTAATGTAGATTTGAGAATTTGTTTTTTTGTTTTTGTAATTACAGAATAATGGATTATTATGGAGTAAGTTGTGTGAATACATTTTATGCATTTGTTTGTTTTATATTTTTAACAGCTAGACCAAAATAAACTTTCTGAGCTCACAGAAGAGGTTAGTTCGCTAAAAGACGAAATAGAAAAGACGTTGGAAAAAAATATGAAGAAACCAAGAGGAATGTTTGCAGCTTATGCAGGTTACTATCATCAGTTCGTTAAAAACCAATTCTTAAGAAATGTATAGGAAAGGAATATTACTAAGACTTTTTAACCACACCCTCAGCTCATTTCAAAGGATGGCTACATCCACACATTTTAAAGGATGACCCACAAAACTGCACATTTTAAAGGATGACCAACTCTGCACATTGTAAAGGATGGCCAACCCAATTCTGCACATTTTAAAGCATGACTAACTCTGCACATATTAAAATATGACCAACTCTGCACATTTTAAAGTATGTCCAACTCTGCATATTTTAAAGCATGACCAACTCTGCATATATTAAAATATAACCAACTCTGCACATTTTAAAGAATGACCAACTCTGCATATATTAAAATATGACCAACTCTGCACATTTTAAAGTATGTCCAACTCTGCATATTTTAAAGCATGACCAACTCTGCACATATTAAAATATGACCAACTCTGCACATTTTAAAGTATGTCCAACTCTGCATATTTTAAAGCATGACTAACTCTGCACATATTAAAATATGACCAACTCTGCACATTTTAAAGTATGTCCAACTCTGCATATTTTAAAGCATGACCAACTCTGCACATTGTAAAACATGACCAACTCTGGACATTTTAAAGTATGTCCAACTCTGCATATTTTAAAGCATGACCAACTCTGCACATTTTAAAACATGACCAACTCTGGACATTTTAAAGGATGGCAACTCTGCACATCTTAAAGGCTGGCTACCTCTGTATAATATATTGTTAAATAGACCTCACAATGGGAAAAAAGGAGAGTGCTTAACCAACCCTATAAGTTTTTACCATGTTAAAGGCTGGCTACCTCTGCGCATGCTAAATGATTGCTACCTCTGCACATTTTAAAGGATGGCTACCTCTGCACATGATAAAGGATGGCTACCTCTGTACATGTTAAAGGATGGCTACCTCTGCACATTAAACAAAATGTTCAACACTAACCACCACATAAGCTAGTCCTACTGAATCCAGTTTCACATAGACAAGAATTCACATATCACAGCTTTTTGTATGCCAGTTGAGGGGTACTGAAATGGATTAAAGAAACCAGGCAGGAAAATCCTGTCTACAAATTTTGAAGAATTTCTGAGAATACCAAACTATATAATATATTGTTATACAGACCTCACCATGAACAAAAAAAGGAGAGTGCTCAATCAAGCTCCCCAAAGTTAGATTATTGACAACCCTGTAAAATATGACCATACTGATACCATATAAATTCACATACTAAGGGGAGTTTAAAATGACTCACCTTGAACTACTCTCGAGGGATTGATGGGGAGCATGAGTTATGACTCCCCATAAACAATGAGGTCTGGTTTTTATTTTGAACACTAATTGTTTACACGAAAACATTTCTGTATGTCTTTTGTCATGGCATAGTCAACTGGTATACACTGTGTGTATTTCATGTTACATTTTTCAACAGTCGATCTATGATCAATCCTCATCAATGGGCCCAATGAGCGATTTTTCTTTCCAGCCTGTGCACCATGACTGGTATATGCTGTCCTGTGTTGGATGGGGCATATATATATTTTTTTACCAGGTTTCGTCTCTGAGACTATGTCAAAATTACCAAATGTTTGACATCTAATAGTCAATGATTAATACATCAATGTGCTCTAGTGGTGTCGTTAAACAAAACAAACTTTAACTTTTTTTCTCCATGAAATTATATGTCAGAATTGTCAAATGACATCCAATAGCCAATGCTGTAGTGGTGTCGTTAAACACAATAAACATTAACTTTGTTTTACAGAAATGGCCAGCAATCACGAAGATGATGCTGAGGAAGAGGAAGATGTCCCTCTGATAACCAACGAGAAGGATGCGACCGTGCTAATAGAGCAAGAGGTACTGACGAAGCTCACCAGGGAGGAATTAGAAAACTGCAGTTCTGTAGCATCTTCAAGGACTAGTTCACCCTGTCCTATCACTGACAGTAAAGCAGAAGTGTTAAAGAGTGAAAACAGTGACAGCTATTTGATTAATTTCTTTCGACCCACGGCAGCAAGTTTAGGAATAAAAGAGGTTGTAGAGATAACCAAGGACAAAAGTAAGACACATTTGTTAATTCATTCCGTCTAGGACATTGTTAAAGCTACATAAATTTGTTCACCAAGTTATATCATTTAATAATACAAAATATAAAAACAATTACAGTTTTAGTAAAGTTTATTTTATTATTTCTTTTTTTTCTTTCTTTTTTTTATCATTGTTCATAGTTATGGTCAGCTGCAAAATACTCGTTTGTCACCATATTTTTTAATACTGTGTAAGAAAACAGTTGGTGGTTGAAGTTATAGCCAGTTATTCCCCTGCTCTGTTTTACCCGAGATGTGAAATACTCTTACCATTCAAACTGTTGGCAGTTTTCCAACTTCATATCTCAGTTTTTGTCTCTCCAGTATTTTTTTACTTCTCCTGAAGATATCGATATCTACTGACAAAACAGAGATATTATTGGTGTTATGAAATATAGGTGGTAACAGTAGAACCATTTACATTTTTTAAATTTTATACAATTTAAATGATGTATTTTAATTTCATGGTAGCTCCAGTTATTCCAGTTATCACGGTTATTCCCTTTCCGCTGCCCTGTTTCATCTTTAAGTACCTTAGCATATTCTTTCCTTTCTAACAGCCTGCAGTTAATCTTTTGCTGTCTAGCATCATATCCTAGTCTTTTTTTTCTCCACGGTAAATTTGTTTTACATACATTGGGTCGAATATACAAAGCCTGATTGTCTTAAAACGCAGGTATTTAAGTATTGTAGATGCATGTCCTGATTGTTTTAAATGCAGGTATTTAAGTATTGTAGTTACACACATGTAAGATATAAACAGGCTTTGTTCTGGTAAATTCGGCCCAATATGTTCACAGAGGTCATAATTATACAAATCTATACTTGTATAAAGTACCTCTATAAAACATTACCATATCTTTATTACCAAAGTTAACAGATATATTTCTAATATGATTGTTGTTTCGTTTGGGCAGTCAACGATACATCAGGAAATGACGAGATAGACCTCACCGATATTGATGATGCAGAACTTGATAGGGTAGGCTGGTATTATTTGTTATCACTCACATATTGTGTGGTGTCAGTTTTTAAAATATATGTTTGCTATGTAAACATTTAACATATAGTTTCTACAAACATTTCCCATAAAAAAATAGTAGGAAACGAACTGTGTGCTTGGAAAAGTAAAGGACTTCAGACCATTGCAAAGCAGTGTTGGATATAAACATAAATTTATTCCCATGGAATGCTGTTTTGAAAAAGTATATCTGTGTCTGCATTCATTTCACCTATGACATAAACATTGCAGATGTTACAGGCAATCATTAACATTGCACATTTAATTATCAATAATTAAGGATATATGTGTGGTAAGTGTTTTACAGTGATCATATTATGTCTGTGTCAAATAGTAATATGCCACTCACAACCAGAACTGTTTTCAAGACTTGAACAATGTAAATCTAACAGATTTCTCAAGCAGATTTTACTTTTATAGCATCAACAGCTGTGCTTCCTTAATAACTATTGCAAAATTTATTTGTGATAGCATTATAATTATCACTATTATTTGTACTAAATTTCCATTGCAAAATTGCAGTTTATTTTGAATGAAGATGAAGTTAAAATAAAAACTGATGTTTGGATGAAAGCTAATGAAGACTACCTCAAACACCTGAAAGGTTTGAACAAACGTTTTCTTTTCTTTTTTCTAGTTTTGTCATTCAGCTAAAAAACACATTAAATTTGTAGAATTAAGTACAACAGCAGCATATTTTTGAAACAAAGTAATCTTGCTGTGTACAAATCGATGGTAGTCGGTACTGTTTTTGTTATATCTATTTACAGTTATGAGCTATTAAAATAATATTAAATATTATTTTAAAAAATCTCTTAATTATTATAATATTGACTTAAAGGTTTTTAAACTCATATTTGAATAAAATGCTCAATTTTCTTGATGTATTTTTAGGATAAAGAATTATTGATCACAAAAGAATCTGAGATGGGGCTGTTAACGGATTTGACTGCATTTGGTAGTACTGGTAGTATTCCATGTCTATGTCTGATTTGTTTTTGTAGAAAAAGAAGAGCGCAAAGCAATAGAAGAAGCTGAAGCAGCAAGTAAACCAGAGAAAAAGGTGAAAACATATATAATAATACTCGTGGGTTAGATTTTAATAAATGTATTATTAAGATGGGGTGGGATGCAGCCCAGTAGGGTGGGATGCAGTCCAGTAGGGTGGGATACAGCCCAGTAGGGTGGGATACAGCCCAGTAGGGTG
>JAECMU010247974.1:0-12498 GCA_016106625.1 Dracogyra subfuscus | reverse complement strand
ACAGTGACCTAGTAATAGTACATGACATACCACCATCTCAATTTGTTCCTACATGTGAGGTTTAATGTTCCTGTATGCAAGATATGATCAAGACATAGAATTTACTGTTATGTGCAGTTGACCGTCAAAAGTAGGTCACAGTGACGTAGTAATAGTAAACGACACACCGACATCCCATGGTGTTCCTACATGTGAGGTTTGATGGTCCTGTATGCATCTATATGCAAGATATGGTCCGGACAAGGATTTATTGTTATGTGCAGTAGACAGTGAAAAGTAGGTCACAGTGACCTAGTAATAGTATGCGACATCACTATCCCAAGGTGTTCCTACACATGAGGTTTGACAAGAAAACGTTGATGACTGTACATACGTACAAACAACGCCATATCATATTACGACCAATCATAATTGGGCATAGCAGGCAGCATAGCCCAGTGGTACAGTGCCTGCCTGATGCGCGGTTGGTCTAGGATCGATCTCCGTCAGCTAACCACTGGGGTTTTTTCTCGACATAACCATGTCCGACGCCAATATAACCGTACTTAAAATGTGTTGAGTGCGTCGTTAAACAAAACAAAACAAAAAAAATAATTGGGCATATAAAAAGCTGTAAATTGAGCAATTTTAATATTATGTAAATATGTTTTGGTTTACCAAGCCTTTGCACTACAGTTTAAGCAAGTACTGCCACATTTTGAAATAGTTTTTTATATTTGTTTACATGATTTTCATTTTTAATAAAGGAGTGTTTTTAATACTGTATATATTATCTCAATTTCACTAAAGGAACATTAATTATGGAATGTTAATTACATGATTTTTGCATGAATAAAAAGTTATTCCTGTATAAAGGGATCATCAAACCTTGTTTTTTAAGGTATGTGAGTGCACTCATACAAGCGCATGTAATTTCAATTTGGTGCATGTGAAAAATAATGCATGTTACACTTGACAAACAGTGAACATAAAATAATTGTGTATACTGATTGCCACTATTTACCGTATGAAAGACCCGTTTAATAATACCAGACAAAAAAGTTATGTGATCGATATTTTAATATACGGCTGGTACCCATCTTTGCTATACAAATTGGAAAACACTGGCTTAACAGATGTCTATGAAGACCTATCTGGTGGTGTATCCAATATTAATTACAATTATTACCTCCACCATGCATGTACAGTGAAACACCTCTAAACCGGACTCCGAGTAAACCAAGTAAAATGTCCAGTTTTAAGAGGTGTCTGGTTTAGACAGGTTAAGTTGTGTACTGATTTTTATAAAAGGACCATGGGACATGTCCGGTTTTGGGGGAATTCCAGTTTATAGAGGGTCCGGTTTTGAGAGGTTTCACAGTAGTAAAATTTAATACCTGTATTCCTCGTCTTCTTAGATGTTCAAACAAAACTGGCCTCATCAGCAGTCTGCAAAATTAGAATAGTAATCATTAGTGATCTCAACGTTAACACTGGTCTCAGTGTTATAATAGCAACTAGACTGCTTAACCTGCAGAGAATTCACCTAAACTGTTCACTCACACGATCAAACTTAAATGGCAGATCCATTGGATTTACCCCCATTCAACTAGAGTCCCATGATTGACATATCAAAGCCATGACATATGTTGGTCTGTCTGTGGGAAAGTGCATACATGTATTAAAGTCGCATGCTCTAGTTCCATCCAGCGAAAATAAATTATAATTTTGGTTAATCTACAAACATGTACACACTTAGATCATGTTTTCATAAAATGGAGTGAAAAAGCAGGTTTTATATCGATAAATACCATGGGAATCCCCATGACCCAATTGCTTGAAATAATTTTGAAAGTTAGTATTCTGATGTCACCGGTAGATATCGCTCGAAGCACAGAAATGCCTACATCACAACAAATTTCACAGAGTTCGCACAGACTTGTGGTGCGTTCCTTTCATCTCTCCTGGACATGTTCCAACTATTCTGTCCTGGACAGTGAAACAAATGAGTTTGGAACAGGAACTTACTTTAAGAACATGGGTGCTTCTGTTTAAGAAGTTGCGTCATCAGGGATGGAGAGGCACTTCCCCTCCCCAGAACAAAAATGTAAGATTATTTTGTCTCCTTCTCTATTTAAACAAAGGTAACAATATAGCTTGTGCCCCCACACCCACCCTCCAAGGTTGTATCCCCTCCCCAGATATTGAAAGACTTAGCAAAATTATTGGTTTTAAGGGTTTATAACGTTTTGTATTGAGATATTTACTTGTCTGAACTTTATTGTTAATGAAAATGTTCACGAACTGGGAAGAAAACCTCACAAATGAACAACAAGTAAACCGGATGTTGTTTGTGCGAACCATGCATGAGAAAACAAACCGAACCAAAATGATAATGGTCTGTGACATTTAAACGGGAATATCCCCTCTAAAAATAGATTAGACCATGTCTGCTCAACGGCTTTTTCTCAGATGCGCGTGCATTTTTAAGAAATACGAAAAATGCATTTTGTGTTATTACAAACACCAGGATTACCAAAAAACACTTCAGGTGAATGGAAATGTATATTCTAAATAATAAACTGTAAGTAAAGTTCAATTTTATTTGTGAAAAAATGGGTTTAATAGCGAACAACAACGGCGTAATGGTTAACAACTAGGGTGCGTCCCTTTAAAAAAATGCTTGCTGCTAATGGACAAATGTAACAGTTTTCCTGAAAAGACTAAGTATCAGAATGACCAAGTGTTTGGCATCCAAGAGCTGATTATTAATTAATCAATGTGATCTTGTGGTGGCATAAAACAAAACGTAAGGAGTATGATCTACATGTAGCTCAGTTGGCAGTGTACTCGTCCAAGGTGCTTGGGTTCAAGGATGATTAATTTATCAATAAAACTTACTTTAACTTCTCCACCAATTACCTATCATGAATTCTAATTGCTGGCTACATTTGATTAAATAAAGTATGTGAAAATAGATACGACTTAAAATTGTGAACAGTTGTCTAGATAATTTTTGTCTAATAGTAAAATAAAAATGAAATTATATTTCTTTGCACAACCAAACATTGCTGGTGAACAGCCCAACATATTTTCATTAAAAGAAAGCAAATAAATTGCCATATTATTATAGAAACTGTTCCCTCTTAAGACAAACAAAATGACATTATTCGAGCTATAACCTTGTGTTCAATGCAACACTACAGCATTTTTAAAATAATATTTTTTATTGCATACACATTAAATCTTACTATAAGAATACAGTCCCGCATACAAATATCAAATACACTTTTTGTATTTATAGCACAAGGTTACAGGGAATGTCTTTAACAATATGTAAACAAAGTTGACGCTTGTTTTGAATTGCCTATTAACGATGTTAACTGTAAATATCTTCTAACTCATGCTTTGTTATTCCTTTTATTGTTTTAATGGAACTATATTCAAAGGCTGTGCAGGGTGCACTTCGTGGACATCTCCTAGTTGACCTGTGTCTCACAAACAAATCATATCCAAGATCACTGATAGTGAACCAGGATTTGAGAGCCTCATACAGGAATTTGAGGAATTATACTGTCAAGCAGAGAAAGGTGAAATACAAAATGTAGATGTTGACAGAGTGACTGGATGTGATTGTATAGACAAGTTTGTTTGTGTAGTAACCTCAAAAAGGCTGAATTGTCCGACTATTTCAAAACAAGCAAACTGTGGTTGAACTATCTCCGAATGTTGGGAGTTGTCCGGGGTGTTTAACAAGGGGTAGTGGGATGTCAGAACACTAAAGGGCCATCTGGATATTGTCTTCTTCCGTATCATGTATGTACAACTATGCCATGCAGGAATTTTGTGACATGCAGTATACAACTAGCGAACAGAACAAAGAATCAACTTCTGTCAGAATAGTCAGGGATAAAGAGGATCTGACCAAACTTGCAACAATGCTTGGTCTCTATAACTCATTCTCAGACGAAACGACATTGCAGAACATTATAACAGGGTTAAACAATGATGATGACGATGTAAATGTGCATGACCTTTTCACTGTTGGCAGTGACACTGTTAGTAAAATGGAAAGTCAGTTGATATTTTTGTATTCACACAAATACAACACTAAAGTGAAGACATTGGTGTCAGCAAGTGCTGTCAAGGTTGCTGAAGACTGAACCATTGACAGCACTGTTGTTTCAAAGGTTCTTGGTAGTGTCATACAAAAGTGTGCACATAATTTTTTCGGTTCATACATGTACTTGCATGAACCAAAAAATAATTATGGTCAAATCTTTTAATTAAATTTATATGCATACTTTAATAATACATAAATGAATTTATTTTGTTTAGCTTTAAATAGGCCTGTAGTATTGTTTGTGTAAATTTCATTGATGCTTATGCTTTGTAAAGGCCGTCACACACTAGTGCTCACTTATATGAAGCGTGTCAAACAGAAATAAAAGTGATAAAAAAAGCTGAAAATATGAAAAGAAAAACAGATTTGATTTGAAAACATGGCTAATTTCAAGATAATTTCAAGTAAATTGGTTTTAATGTATTTGTATAGAAGATTATTTGATAAAAAAATGACGAGGAAGTTTTGGGTACATGACATCGTTGACCAGGCATTGGCTGCCATTTCTGTGCCTTTGTAACTTACTGATCGGATGTCTTATATGAATGGGTGTTTCTGTACCATTATGTTCAACATTTTTTTGTTAATATTTAGTTTTGGCATTATTTTTTAGTAAAATAAAGATATTCGTCAATGGTGTGTGTAGTTTTGAGTTTTTTTTTTTTTTTTATGGAAGACTTAAAACATTTATGACATCATAAACTGGGGGTTTCTGTGCGTGTCAGAGCAGCAAGCAGCAAATATCGCTGTGGAATGATAAAAAAACACCTGACGTTGATGCGCTGCTGATGCGCCGTGAGGGTATTTTTTGCTGCTGATGCACTGTGCTAATGTGGGATGGCCTTAAGAATGAAAACGTTCATTCACTATTATTTGAATCAGGTGATTTTCTAAATGATATCATTTCTTAATTAACATTATTTTGATAAGCAACACCATTTCCTCTAGCTGCTGTAGTGTGCATTTAGTTATATTGGAAGGTTATATTTTTTTAATGTGAATGAAGGGAACATATCTAACATTTATGGCTGTCGGGCAAACCATTCAATTTTTGCCAACAGCTGTAGAACAATGCTTACAATTAAGTTATAGGTGTAAAGGTTCCTATATTTCATTGGTCACCGGCAGAGTCTCATGATTAGCGAAGAGTTTTTTTTTTTAGTCAATGCATATACAAGTCTTCTCAGCTATAGCATTTTCTATTAATTTACCGGTATTGTATACATTTTATTTATTGCTTTTGTATCTTTCATATGTAGGTTTCAAAATAACTAAATACCTACCGATGTATCTTTATTCAAGTTATAAAGTGTAAACACTAAACAAACTAGTTTATTGTTTGCCGCCATGTTTTTGCTTGCACTGGTACCCAAAGATTTGTTACTCTAATGTTAATACTAGTACAGTACAAGCGTAAAATGCAAAACGGTAACGAGTCTTTTATTAGTTTTTAAAGGTTGCATGTCACCATTTATGTTGCAAAACAGTCAATATGTAAATTATTAATTTAATTTATACAATATCACATAAACTGCAAACAAATATACATATAATAATAAAAATAACTAATTACACAATATCATGAAATAAGTAAATATAAGAAAGTACCTATAATGAAAAATTACTAATGTTGTATGTGAGCGGTGTGTGTGGGGGAGATGAGGTAAAATTGACTTCAAACAAAACCATTGTATTTTTATCACTGATGTTATTATGATGTTATAGAGACGACACAAGGAAGAAATCACACACAGCCATGATACTGTCATTTAATATGTTGGCTTAACATATTTCAATGAGAAAACAAAAATAACTTACATATCAATTAATTTGATAAATATCCGCTGTTTTAATGTGAATGTTTCTTCAAATTTTTTATCACTGAAAAACAAAAAAACAAACCCAATATTCTGTCAAAAGAGAAATGAATATACATATATACAAATGTAAATATGAACAATATCAATATGATTAGTTTCAGGTTATCAACATTTCCAGATAGTTATGACTGTATATTTATTTAAATTTTATATATATAAAATTTCCATAATATAACAAGCCACCCATTGCATTCTAAACTGTAACCAGGCAAATCCTATCCACTAAACAAGGTTTTTTGTATACAAGAGAAAATTTAAAAATGCAAATAATAATAACAACCATAATTATTATAATAAAAATAATCTGTCTATTTTTTCCTTTCTTTAGAATTGATAAAATTCTAAATGATCAACAATGCATGTCCCTGTTTATATGATTGATTAAACAAATGAAATATGTTGGTGTTTTTTTTCACTACCACAGTTATTTAAAGAAAATAGTAAACTGACTGGAGTGTGTTCCATATTGTTAATAACATTCTTTTTCCGGATCAAAACACCCGGAAAGCTAATGATGTCATTAGACAGTGACATAATTAGCAATTGGAACAGGCGAAGTTGACGATTCAGGGGTCTACATTTAGAAATGCCAAATATAGTTAGTTCTGTAAAAAAAACGATTCAGTTTACAATGGACATAACCATATGGAGTTTTTAGATTTGCGCGTGTTACTGTCGATTTGTACATGGTTGGTGCCAAATATAGGTTATGTGACATGTTTCCTTTAACTAATACCAATTTGTCATTTTAAAATTTTATTTTACTGCACTTCTATAATACAGTCAGAACAAGTATGTAATTAAACTTTCTAATTGATGTAAAGGAAACATCTGTGATTGACTGAATGGTTAGGTTGCACTACCCGATGGGTTAACACTTTCTGGAGCACCGACAGGGTTCTAGCTAATCGGATTCAACTGTCAGTCGGTCTGTCTGTGTGTGTGTGTGTGTGTGTGTGTGTGTGCGTGCGTGTGTGCGTACATGTGTATATATCCCATAACTTTCACAGGATATCCAGCCCTTGAAATTTGCACAAGTTTGCTACGGCAGTTAAGTGCCATCGCAAATCAATTTTGCAACGGCACTACGACGGTCATTTTAAAGAAAAGATTAATGCTGTTAAAATTATTCACATATGATCCACTGCTATAATAATATACTAAAACATAACATCTCAACTTCTATACTGGAATAAACCAATTTATATTAATTAAGGAAACTGAGCTACACACGATAATAAATTTATGCTTCTCTCTGGGATCTGTAATTGGACAGATTCAGAGAGAAATACCTACAGACTTTTCACCACTCACAGATTTGCGACGGCAATGTAATACTGTCGCAAATCAAGTTTGCGATAGCTTTTGCAACGGCATTGCCGATTGCCGCCGCGAATTTCGAGGGCTGGATATCCATGTCATAAACCCATGTGATAATTTAATGTATTAACCTGTGTAATAATGGTATGCAAATTTGAAAGGTCTTCAAGTAATAATGTGACGTTCAGAGTTTTATTTGTTAGTTATGCTCCACCATGTTTTGACATCTGCAAAATACATCAAAATATAATCTACTTCCTGTTATATAAGGGTTATCTTTTGTGTTTTATTGTTTCCTTACTTTTACAATATACGTAAAATGAGTGTTCTAGTTGGAGTCATATACAGTTTGAATATTTGTATTCCATTTTATTTTTTATGTTATCTCAAGGAAGACATTTTGCAATACTTTTACTTCTAATTACTTCATAAGTAGCATTTCAGATTACCAAATATAAATAACCAAGAATGCATGCAAATTACAAATAACCCAACCCAACTATAAACAACGAAACAAACAAAAAAACCCCATTCTAAAACCCTTAAAAAACTAAAATAAAACCAACAATAATAACAAAGAGGAACTCACTGTAACAAAATACTTGGCATAATAATCTCAAACAAGGATTCTTTCAGTGGAACAAAGGGAAGTAATCCAGTGTAAAATAGCACAATCAGAACAGCAACTCGTTTAAGTGAAAAGATCAAAGGAATTTGTGGACTCTGAAATATATTTTAAGAAAATAAATTATCAGCTATTAACATTCGGATCCATTTTGAAACTATTGAGATATGAATTATTGTACATGCAAAGCACATTAAATTAACAGCAAAGACACTGCACATGCATTGCAAGTGATAAAAACTTTAAAATATTTACATCATGGACCATGATATGAAGTTTGTTTTGTTTAACAACATCACCAGAGCACATTGATTGGTTATTGGATATCAAACATTTGGTAATTCTGACTTGTAGTTATCAGAGCTAAATCTCACCCTCTGGTCCATGATATGGCCACTAACTAAGGATTACACAAAATAATCACAGATGTTATCTGGAGTAAAGGCTGGAGCTGTGTAATTGTAAAACCTTTTTTATGTGTTGCAGTACACTCTAGTTTGTATGAATTGGTTAACTTTATCAAAGTTTTCTAAAAGTAGTTTTCCCAAATATGATCTAACATTTCAAAGCTATTATGCAGCTAAACAATAATTTAATAGAATAGTGAGTCCATAAATTCAAAGACCTGTAGAAGAAGATTATGCTATACACTAATATGGTGAAATATGAAATTTAAATTCAAAGGTAATTTAAAATAACACAAACAAAACACAGTCAAACTTCGATAACTCAATCTTGGCGGGGACAAGGAAATAGTTTGTTTCAGGGAGTTTGAGTTTTCAAAATTAATATATAAGAGTTCAAAGTGGAAACAGAAGTAAATGATATAATGAACGTTGACGTATTATACAAATGTCAACACATGGGTGAACATAACAAACACATAAAACACTGAATTCCTAATAACACTCAGTACATGGTTTATTTTTTTCACAAAATTATTTTTAATTATTTGAAATGAGAAAAATCATTAAAAAGCACTAATGCAAATCAGAACTAACATTTGTATATATGAAAAGAAATAGTGCTAACAATTATTGCAAGTGTTCTTTGAAGTTAACCAGACTGCCTGTAATTACATATTACGTAGCGAGGCTCTCAGCCATGTATGACCACCGACAACCAAACATAGGATCAGTTCATTCTTAGTCAGTGATCTATTGTTATGTAATTATCACCGTAGTCCTTGACAGCCCAGACAACCCCAGACAGGTGCACTTTGTCCGATTGACAATTCAGTCGTCTATGAAATACTATCGGCAATGACAGTTTGATCAATCCAAATGTGTTGAGTTTTAGAGGTGCATAATCTATTAAATGGTTATGGCAGGAGCAAAAAATTAGGTTGAGAGATCGATTTTATCGAGTGTTTGAAGTTTGAGTTTTCGAAGGCCGTTATTACTAGTTTATACAGCAATTCGGCTGGGACTGTCGCTTCAGGTGGGGAGATCAAAATGTTTTAGATAGTGGAGGTGGATTATTGAAGTTTGATTGTATTTGCCCAATATTACAGCAGCTATTAATTCAGGGTTATCAAGCATTATGTTAGAACAAAAGTAAAGTGCATGAACTTTCACTGAAAACATTATGTTGAGCAATAATTAATAAAGTATAGATAAAATCCATGTAGTTACTATTTTAATAACTGGGGTGAGATCTAGCTCAGTCAGCAGATTTCTTGTCTAGGGCACTATTGGTTGTATTGTCAAATCTTCCAATGGACCCATTCTCCGATTAGGTTTTACTCCACCCACCAGTGCATCATGGCTGGTATATCAAAGGCTGTCATGTATTGCCTCCTCAGTGAATATAAAAAATCCACTGCTGCTAATGTAAATATTTAGTGGGTTTCTTCCAAAGACTTTGTGTCAGAATTACCACATTTGACATCCAACAGCTAAGAATGCTCTAACTTTATTTTATTAATTATTAATCACGTGAATCATTTAAAACCGTAGTCACCAGCCACAATTTTAAAACATCATTTACTAATGCTAAATACAAACACAATTACACTTTTCAAAAAATTATGTGTCTTCATTACAAGTAATATGAATTTAAGGTGCTACCTAGACAGATGCCCATTCATTATTTATTCTTCACTTACTACATATTAAATCCATGTCATTAAAATTGTAAAGTCAGTTCTTCAATCGGACATATACAATATAGATGTATTTATTAAAATGACAACAACTGTGAAGTGGGTGTTGTGCTCAACCTTTTTTTGCTGGTCTTTGACTAATAGTGACTTTTACCATTGATGCAGAGAGGTGAAGAACAAACTTGTTCAAGATATCATGATCGTATTCCTATATATGAAGCTTAATGAAAATTGGTTAGAAATAAAGTCACTAGCTATATCCGCTCAGACACTCTTTAACATTTCAAGCAAGAAACCAAGTCAGTGTAAGAAATACCATACATTTTATAGGATAACTTACAGATCTATGATGCGGTACTAACAGAAATGTTCCAATACAATATTGTAAACTCAAATGCAGATTGATGCTGACTTACAAGAACACATATTTGTTAGTCAATAACAACATAAACTGAAAGCTGGTCAAATGTCATGAAAAAAATCATCGTAATGGAAGTATGGCACCAAGCAATTAAGACTGGATTATACTAATTACGGTACAATCAAATATGCCGGGCAGAGCTAAATATCAAACAAGCCATCTTATACCAGTTGAAACATGTTACATTATATATCTTATTTATCTAGAATATGTTGACACCAGAGTACAACATTAACATGCTAATTATTATGCTCAAGGGCCATTTAAAATGTAGAAAAACAACAACTAACCAGCAAAATAT
The DNA here is from genome assembly GCA_016106625.1 of Dracogyra subfuscus. Taxonomy (NCBI): domain Eukaryota; kingdom Metazoa; phylum Mollusca; class Gastropoda; order Neomphalida; family Peltospiridae; genus Dracogyra; species Dracogyra subfuscus. The sequence goes on along the minus strand of JAECMU010247974.1, from coordinate 1,745 downwards.
ACATATGTTTATATCATCTTGGAAAGGGCAAGGTTTGGTTACTTAAAATGTGTTGAGTACATTATTAAATTAAAACATCTTGATGTTTATTTGATCACTGTAAGTGGTTACAAACTGCTCTTATTACCAAATATGGGTCTGTTCAATTTTGGTCAGGCTGGCTAAACCTTTTATAAAATGTACCGTAGTTAAAATCCCCAACTGTTAGTTTTATACCGTTAATACTAATAAGTAATTGTGAACAAAGAGAAATGCCCTTTATAATGTATTGAGCTGTTGCAAGTGTAACACAAGTGACTTGAGACCAGAGGCAGGTTGTTTAAAACTTTAACTCAACCAAGACTGAATCAATACAATTAATAATGGAAGACATCATGTTTAAAATTAATTTCTAAAAGGAAAATATTAAGACTAACCAAGGGTTAATCTATCTATGATTTGAACTACCGCACCCAGTTAATTACCATTTCATACAACTTCTGGGCAATCTGGTTGCTGCGGTTACCCCATCCAGTGATGTGTTCCCTCTTGTATTCTGTTACCATGTCATAAACCTGCATAAAACAGAATCAGACAGTTTTCAACTACTTCTGTAAGAAAACATAAAATAGAATCAGATAGTCTCAACTACTGCTATAAGAAACAAGAATTCCACAGAATTTAATCCCTCGTCTAACATAAACGTATTCGGTGTCATCGATAGATGCATCCATCATATGTTCATCTCAATACATGTTTAAAAAAACAAATCACTTAAATAAAATTTCAATTAATATTGGTCACCTACATTGTAATAAATATCCAGGTGCAACTATAAACCAGTTTTCATTGATATAGCTTATTTTGTCATCCAGTTAAAGGGACAGTCAACTCAAACATGAGCCATACAGTGTGTATGTGTTGGAAAGATACATACCCGACCACCAACACATACTGACACTTTAACAAATGAAAAATGAGTAATTTTGGAGTTAATAAAAAAACTATGATTATTCCTGCTAACTGGGGCCAGCCATTTTGTTTAGTTTTTGTGATATCCGGTGGTATAGCTTAGGGCAAAGCGATGGCAGCTCCGTCCAACTCCTCCATGTACAGTGTAAACAAACACTATAATTTACAACAAGGTACTTCACTTTCATCAACCTGAGTTGTAAATAACATAAATGACTTGTCAGTACAATAAACTATTTAACTAAATATATTTCAATTTACATCAATAGAACAAAATGGAGTTGTAATATGTTTCTCTTTTAAAAATCCAAAGAAAAAATACATATTATTAGGCCCATTGGTAGGGTATGTTCAAGGAAAAATTACCACTCATAATATCCAAGTGATAATTGTCTTTTCTTTGGGACTACGGGATTGGTCAGTTTTGTGATTTTAGATAGGAAAGTTTACTTAATTAAGGGTATAGTAATAAAGTAGGAGGACTGATAATGTACAATCTGATTAAAATTAGCTCTACTGGGTCTAGCCAGTAGATCTAACAGCATTGCATGGCCTGTCATGCTGGGCTCGCGCTGTCGGTAGCCAAATTAGCCATTGGCTAAAATTTACAACAAATGGCTAATAAAATTTGCAAGTGGCTAAAATTTTGGCTAAGCCATTTTCTGTCTTCTGAGATGTAAACAAACGGTTACATAATCTACCCGACACCTCAAACATAAGTATAATTATATCCAATATTCAATCAGTGTAATAGCGATCTCGCGACCGTGAACAAAAAACAGTGTCATGCAGAA
>JAECMU010247941.1:0-10675 GCA_016106625.1 Dracogyra subfuscus | reverse complement strand
TCCAACACACTTTACTTTGGTAGCCCGTCTAAATTGCTCAAATCACCCTAACAACATTTTGGCAAGGCACTCTAATATTGTTTTTTGGATTTTAAATTATATCCAGACATGAGTCGAATGTAGCAGCTCCTTTTGGCTTTAGGTCCCTCGACCTGACTACTAAATTCGTATTCCAAATTCCGCCCACCTTAAACTCACACACCCGGACCATATAGATCGGACTTTAAGCTTTTAGACCTCGGTTCAAAATTTTATGTCGAAATTACTTCTTTTAAAAAAAAAAAATGTATTAAATAGTCCGACCCTCTCTTCTTTCTTTTATTTAATTTTGGACTATCCTTCTAAAATGCTCCAAATTATATAAATATTCGGCCGTGCAGTCAATTATTTTCATTTTTGGCTTGTAACTTATTTATTCTATTAACCTTTTTACTAATTGCTATTTTCAAAACTCTGCCCATTTCAACCCCTCCCCCTCCATCCCGAGCCAGGCCACCGATCTTATCGGAGGTCGGACTCGGGATGGGCGTGTTCGAAACCCTAGTGGTATATGGGCACGTTAAACTAGTTATCATCATCATCATCATCGTAAGTAATGCTATTGTTTGGAGTTATTTTATTATAGTGTATTGGTTAATTAATTAACATGTCGGCAAGATAAATTCGTTGTAGAAGCGTAACTCGGGGTGAATGGATTTTTATGTACCTTCTGGGAGCTCTTTTAAAAGAGAAACCAGAGGGTACATAAAAATCCATTCACCTCTCGTGACGCTTCTACAACTTATATTGTGTGCACTCGGGCGTTGTCTTGCTAAATGTGTGCATATCCATGCTAATGAAAGATGGGAATGCCGTGGTTTGGCAAAATGTTATCCCGGTAGTAAATGGCATTCATTCTGCCACGACAAACATGGAGTGCTGTTCGGAGATGATAACTGATCCCGCCCAACACCATGAAACTCTCTCCACCCCATTGATTTGTCTAGACAAGGCAGTCATTGTGGTAACGTTCTCCACGCCTACGCCACACCCGCAACCCATCACCATTCCTTAAATGGAAACGGGATTCGTCAGAGAATAGCATGCCATGCCAACGTTGTAAACTCAAATGACGGTACCTTTCTGCCACACGCGGCGCTTATTTCGATGTCGATCAGTCAGGATAGGTATAATATAATATTATGGTCGTAGAGCACGCAGCCCAGCAAAGATAGCGACACACAGTGTCTGCGCTGATAACCCCTCGTCAAAATTGAACAGTCGACAGTGCAGTTCTGGCAGCTGGCAGCGTTCGATCACGTATATGGAGGCAAAAAATATGGCGATCTTGTCGTAGTGTCGTTACACGTTGTTGGCCTGGACGTGAACGGTCCCTGGTGGTTCCTATCTGCTGGTATCTCCTGTGGAGTCTATAGTGATTGTTGAATGGTGGCATCCAAACCGCTGTGCGATGACTCTACTCGAAATGCCGACTTGAAGCATGCCTAAGGCCCGTTCACGTTCCTCAACTGTCAACCTTGCCATCACTTGTTTAACGTTCCCTTAAAGACTACTTCATAAATGAAAGTGGCTTTTCAGATATCATCTTTTAAAGCCCCAAATCAGCATGATTTATACATTCAATTTACGTTTTTCATGCTATGCATGCCATATGTTGTGTTTTGGTGTTATGTTTCATGCAGTGTTCAGGCAATCATTTTTGTAAGTTATTCGTCATCAAACAATATGGTAGTACGGTACTTATTCATTGATATTTTAATGCTGATATACGCCCCATTTACATTTGTTATCATCAACTGCTGGTGCGTTTTCAATGCTGTTAAGTATATTATGGGGCGTGTCGTAGCTCAGCGCTCACTTAATGTGAGGTCGGTCTTGGATCGATGCCTGTGATATGCAATTAATTGGGCTATTTCTCGTTCCAGCCTGTGTACCACGACTGGTATATCAAAGACCGTGGTAAAATATCCTGTCTGTGGGATGGTGCATAAAAAAGATCCCTTAATTGCTACTAATGTAGCGGGTTTCCTCTCTAAAACTATGTCAGAATTAGCAGATGTTTTCAAAAGAGTAGCCGATGATTAATAAATCAATTCTAGTGGTGTCGTTAAACAAAACAAACAAACAAACTTGTTTTATATACTGCATACAAAAATATACATCGTCAAAAAGGCAGTTAAAAATAAAAGTGTTGTATTAATTTACTGGTCTTTATCATAATACATTTTAAAATTAAAAAAACAACAACAACAACAAAAATAATAAACATTTAAGAATAGTAACTGTTCTCGTTAACTCGTAACGTTTTGTGTGGTGTGTATCATATCCGGTGTTTAGGTGTTCCTCACTAGAATCTACTGATTGACGGAATATTTTGTTTGCTATAATTGTTTGCTGACTTTATCTCGGTCATTTGCAGAGGAGGAAGGTTACTGCGTTAGGTGTCATAAATGTGCATACTAAAGTTGAAAGTGTCATATTTAATTGGGGTTTTTAATATAAGTATTTATAATAAATAACTACAAAGTAATCAACCCCATGCACAATCAACTAATACTCTTGAAGAAATGTGTAGGCCTATTACAGGCGTAACGTCAATGAACTTTCAACTTTGTTGTGTTTATAACTTTATCATGTTTGTTATAAATTATTCAGTTTGTTGTTTTCTACTATTTTTAGTCACAAGTTGATACTGTGTTAGTTAAAGGAAAATGTCATATTTTTAATGTGTTCAGTTGCTACTAAGCTAATCCATGAGTTCCGTATGCAGAAATTACCACAATTAATTTTTGTTTGCATTTCAAAGCAGTTTTTATGTTAGAATAAATGGTGTATTTTCTATTTTTACCTAAAATGATTAAACAAGCCTCTTTTTCAAGAGTTAACAGCACATTAATTTTACAGAACTTTTCAGTATTGTACAGTGAAACCCTTCATTTAAAATAAAACCAAGCTCTCTCTAAACTAGATACATCTTAAAACAGACATTATATGGGCCATTAGGTGTCCAGTTTAGAGAGATTTCACTGTACTTTGTCTTTTTGTGTAAAATCGGTTTAAATTTATTTAATGTAAAAATATAAAAATAATATTAATTATTGTATCACTTGCAATTTGAAATATGAAACCATGCATTATTGCAGGAAGTCCCTGGTAATGAATCCTTGTTTTAACCTTGTTTGTCACTTTGTGGCATTATACCATGTGTATCTCAACAGCTACATGTATATATGTTGTTTTATTTACAGCACTGAATAAAATCGAGAGTTTATTCTGGAATTGTGCAGTAACAATGCAAAATCTGTTTACGTTTACAACACGTGGGTTGAAGGAGGCACGTTATGTTTTGAAGACACAGTGTCCATATGTACCCCTTAACTACTTCACAATGGCACAAGCATGTAATTGGCCGACATTTCTCAACAAAAATGCAGGTACATGTGTGCATGTTCATAGTAATGTGAAGAACATGCACAATGATAACCTATGTCAAAACCAGACATCTTTGTTGTCAGACTGTGCAGAGCTTAAGAAACACATGAAGCTGATCGAATCAGCTTCATCTGAACATTTTGATGAACAGTTTGCTCCATCTTTGCATTGTGCAATTAATCACACTACAGAGACAGAACAGCGCCTTGTGACAGTGGGTGTGGTGCCTGGGAAGGGTCCACCTCCAGAGCCCCCAGTTGATTGCTGCATGAGTGGATGTGCTAACTGTGTGTGGATAGCTTATGCTGAAGCTCTAAGGGACTATTACAGTGATGATGGCGGCAATTCTGCAAAACTTGCTCTGGAACAAATTGATAACCCATCATTAAAAATGTTTGTCAAATTGGAACTGGGTCTTCTATAGTTGTGTTATACAGGGCTTGCACTACCTTTAGGTGAACTTTGCCATCATGTAATAATGCTCAGAATTGTTAGTATATAGAGAATAACTAGATAATGACATAGTGATAGGATATTGGCTTTATCCTGTGAAAGTTAGAATGGGAAATTCTGCAAGGCTATGAATATGATAAAGCTGACATCCTGCATTATTAGTTATTATTTTTATCCTGCAGTCCATAAACATTAAGGAGAAAAGCTATTATTTCTGCTACATTGTACGATTTTTGTATCTATACATGACCGTCACGATGATGGTAAGTCATAATCTGCTAGTATATATGTAGATTTGTAACTTTGCTTTAATCAGTCATCATAATCGACCAGTAAAAACCGTGGTTTGCAGGATAAATTAATTTAATTGGTACAGAGTTAGAATAACATAACTTTTTTTTTTAAGACTTAAGACTGGAGAGTATGTGTCATGTTGAAATAGGACCCAATTCGTGGAACATTTTGTTCAGTATTGTTTTGCAATTTGCTATATATGCAAGTTTCAGAGATCATTACAAAATTTTAAAACATTGAACAGTAATTGTTAATAAATTTTCAATTGACTAGAAATATCGCTAATCAACATTTTGAAAACAAAATGTTCCCTGCAAATGGAGCCTCTCTATTTTTACTGTTATATTAGTGTTGGTGACTCCAGTGCATGTCTCCAGTGCTTAATTTTACCAATCTGTATATTTATCTCAATGAATGGTACTTTGAGAACAGTGTTGATTGTGTGGAAAAACATACATGTGTCCACTTTGTTTTTTACCAACATAGGTTGTAAAAGACCTTCACTCTATGCTGGGTGCTATTTTAAGACGTTGTATTAGAAGCCAGGGCCCATATTTTTAAAGCTCTCTTAGCACTATGAAATCGTACAAACATCATAGGGTGTGACGTCTCTACAGCATATGCCATAGTGACGTCATAGCTTACGATAACTTTACGATTTCATAGACTAATGCTTCGAAAATATGGGCCCTGGAGGTCAAGGATGACTTGCAAAGGACTCAAACTTAAGAATTTGTGTCCCACAGCAATTTTTAATAGAATTGCCGTGGGTGAAACATCCCACCGATGGCTATTGTGAGCCTGCCCATGGCAATTTTTTTTTAAAGTGACAATTAAACATGACTCAATGGCTATTTTGTTCTATGTAGACATATTGCAAATGTACAAATATCAAATATTGGCAGACAGTGTACACCAGGTGTATATATATTTTGCCATTGTTGAGGAGCTTTACCGATGGCAGAAAAGTGCCATCGATGAAGGTCTCTACTTATGGCAATTTATATCTCAACAACGGCAATTGCCGTCGTTAAGTTTGAGCCCTGTTAGCTTCATGATCTGATAAACAAGACAGAAATATACTGCTGAAATCTATATGTAAATATATTTCTAAATTTGTTGATGAGTTTCAGTGAATTCATAGGGAGTTTCAGTGTCTGCGATTGTTTTTGAATAACCCTTTGAGTTGGCCAAAAACACATTAAGGTGAACACTTGAGAGTGTTTATAAGCAAGTGAAATGTTCTTAAAATGTCACTTTATACCTGAGAATAATCACTATTATCTGTAGTGAATCGACTACAAAATATTAATCTTGCCATTTAAGCTTGTTCCATTAATATTGTCAAAGTAAATTTATTTAAATTTTCCAATGTTACAGTGTCAATGGGACTGCACCAGTATATTTGTATCAAACTATGTAAACAAAAATAATGGTAGGCTAGTTGACATCTTTTTCAGTACATGTATGTACAACAGATTCTTGAAAAATAATCTGCCATTAAAACATTACTATGACATTAAAAGTAAGATTTATGTCTATTGTAGTAAAAGTTCTATCATTAAAAAAACATTTGTGCAGATTTTCAGCTTTCAAAGAGGGATTTTTCATGAATCGCCTGTATAATACGGTATATACATAGAAAAAATAGTTTGCATCGTCTTAATTTTAGCTACAACATTAAGACAACTAGAAACAACTAAAAACACATGTTTTATTATTTTATGTACATGGAACCCAGAACAGGGATTAAAGGAACAAAATATTTTATTTAACGACTTGTTGAGTGTGGTGTTAAATAAAACATTTTGTTCCTTTCGTCCCTGCTCTGGGTTCCATGTACATAAAATAATAAAATGTATGTTTTTAGTTGTTTCTAGTTGTCTTAATGTTGTAGCCTAAAATGGATTTTACCTTCCAATTTTGTACATTGGAAAAACCCACACAAAAAACATAAGGAACTTAGGAAGTAACATGAAGTTTGAGTTACTACAAACAGTTAGATAACCAGAAACACTTTTGATTAAAATAAACTGATATATTTAAAATGTTGTTTAATGCGTGAAAGACAAGGTACAGTTGAACCTGTCTAAACCAGATCCTGAGCAAACTGCAATTCTGTCAAAACCAGCCAAGTTTCATGGTCCCAAATTTTCTAAATTCTAAAACGCAACCCTCTAAACACCGGATCATGGTCTGTTTGGTCCCTGACGTGATCCGGTTCAAACAGGTTTCACTGTGTTTGTCTGAAACATCTTAACAGTGGCAGCAGACTTCAGAATTAGGGATATTTTTATATTGCATTGTGTAATTAGTTTAGTAACAATGATAACAAAATAACTCTACCTCATGTTTAAGTTTTATTCAGGATGTTCTGATGTTCAGAACTTCTGTAAAAAGCATTGATCTGTGATACATGTATTTATACTTTTTTCATTGTATATTGTTGGTGGGTTTTTTTTTAATGTTTGATATGTTAATACATTATTAGTCCCCTACCAATCCAACAGGAGGAAACTTAATCTCCATCCTTCTGTATGTCAGACTGTTTGCCTGATTCACATGTAGTTTTCTGATATTTTTTTAACCCACAATTAACATAATGAGCTAAAAGTTCAACTTTCATGGAGATTTACCCTTTTTTTGTTGAAAGTTATGGCCTTGAACTTTGGAGATACAAAAAATCCATTTGGCCTGGTAGGGGACAAGTATTGCTTAGCAGTACTCTTATAATGCATTATATTATTAATATTTTGTTGTTGTTGATTTTAGTTATAGGTTGATCATGGTTTAATTATCGAAACAAAATTCTCCACAGCTCCATACACTGTGCTTTGACAACCAACTATTTCTTTTGACTTCCACATTTGATTTATAGTATATACTTGTATCTTTGTCTAACACCCGGTAGCCTTTTGTTTTGTGTGTGCTAGTCATTGCACCTTAATTATTTCAATATATGTCAATAAAACATGGTCACTAAACATGGACAAACAAAAAAGTAAATTACATTATGTGACATTTTGTAGGTTTATATTTGTGAAAGAAATTATTTCATCTGAAAAAGATAAAACTAAATTTGAAGTTTTTAACATTGTGGGCCTCCATTTTAAAAATCCTAAATCCAGTTGTATTGAGCCTACTGGATTCTCGGTGGATATTTAATCTAGTCTTATATTATAATCATGTACACAAATATTTCTTGTATGGTTTTGGTTTTCTTGTTAATGTTTTCTTTTAGTTTGTTGTTGTTTTCTGTCTGTTATTTTGGTAATAAATCCATTTTGAAATTACTCTTGTATTTGAAACTTGTTTTACAATGTTCCTGTTAATAATTAAAAAAAATTAACGACGCACTCAACACATTACGGTTATATCGGCGTCGGACATATGGATATGGTTAGCGGACGGGGATCGATCCTAGACCGACCGCGCTGTTAATAATAAATACAGAAATGAAAACAAAACTAAAGACTTCAACACAACATGAAATAGCATGGTTGTTTGAGTACCTGCTAAAAAGTGTGATCTTCCTGAAATGGCAAGGAATGGTTCTGTGGAGTTTATTTGCTTTTTGCAACCCCATACATTTGTGAGGGGCGGAACGTAGCCCCAATGGTAAGCATGGTCAGTCTAGAATCGATCCCTGTCGGTTGGCCCATTTTTCATTCCAGCCAGTGCAACATGATTGGTATATCACAGGCTGGTATGTACAGTCAAACCTGTCTTAGTGGCCACCTGTACCAGGCTGTCACCTGCCTTAAGCGGCCACTTTGTTTCCTCCCAAACAATTTATAATATAAATGCATCTGTAATAAGTGGTCACCTGTCTTAAGGCGGCCAGCGGTCACCTAAATCGGATCCCAAATCGCCAAAATACCTGTATTAAGTGGCCACTTACTATGTCAATACACCACATGAAACCGGAATTAAATAATTAAATGAAAAAAGAAAACAAACTTGTTGATAACGGTTAATTTAATATATTCCATTTGCATTATTTTTGAAGGAGACAACATGTCAAAAGTTGATTTATAGTCAACTGTCGAGCACACATCCGTTGATAGCAGTACAGACAGTAAAACAAGAAACAACAAGAAATATTTTAAAGACTATAAATGTGGCAACTTGTACTCAGCGGCCACTTGTCTTAAGTGGCCACTTTTATCTACTCCCTTGTGTCTTAAGACAGGTTTGACTGTACTGTCCTGTCTGTAGGGTGGTACATTTAAGAGATCTCTTGCTAGGTTTCCTCTCTAAGACTATATGTCAGAATTGCCAAATGTTTGACATCCAGTAGCTGATGAGAAATAAATATGCTCTAGTGGTGTCATTCAACAAAACCAAACTTTTGTGAATAAAGGCATTGACAAAACAATTCATATATTGGGACAGTGAAACGTTTTGACTCCAGCGTGATTTCTACATTGCATTTTTTATAGATGAATTGCCACCACCCCCCAAGACAGTATATACCCTTCCTGTTTTGTCTGAAGGAGAACTGCCACTCAAGTCTGAATTGGTAAATTTAAACCTTTACAGTTAAAACTTAGTTTTGTTTTATGACGCCACTAGAGCACATTGTTTTATTAATCACTGATAGATATTTGGTAATTTTAACAGTCTTGAGAGATTTGTTAAATGTTTCCATTAGCAGCTAGGACATTTTTGATATGTAACTTTTGATATACCTGTAGTGGTCCTAGACCAACGGTGCATGTCATGTCATAGGGTTTAACGTGCACATTCAGAACAAGCTGTTGTAGCGCATGCCTGTCGTGGGCGCAAGAGCTTGAGATACAGAGCTAATATAGTTTTGGAGTACCAACGGTGCATCAAGTCAGCACTTTATCACTGGGTTACCTCCTGCCCCTCACAAAAAGTAAGTAAGTGGAGGCACTGGTTGGGTTTACGAAACCCCATTGAGAGAATGGATCCATGGAGATGATTCATTTCTATGATGCAACCGACTTAGTTCAGACTTCAGTATGTTTATAGACAGCTGTGGTGGCAGGCAATTATGAATCGCTGTGACAAATTTATGGTATTTTAGAAGTTTGTGAAAGATAGGCTACCCCACCAGTGTAGAATATATTATTACGCATGTCTGTTTTATTCCACTACAAGACAGTATGAGTCAATGCCAGAAGTAACTACTGAACACTCCCTAAAGTGGTCAGACTAAGTCCACAGCTAAAAGCTGATGGGGGTGGGGGGAATGGCAGGTGTGTGGCACAAATAGCTACCACAAGAGATTGATAAGCACCAGTCGCGGTTGGAGAGACCAGAACTGGGATGTGGAGGTGGACAGCGAAAGAAGTTGAAAGATAGGAGGAGTTGCCAGATCTGGAAGAAATGAGACAGAATTCAAAGGAGAGAAAGGAAAGGAGGCAGTGGGATAAAAAGAAAAAGAAAAAAAAAAAGACAGTATGAGTCTTTCACTTTGGAATTGTGGTCTGTTTTAACCTAATTTGCTAAATGGTGTCAGGGTGTCTGTATTCACTAATTTCAGATTTTGACAACATATTTCTTCCACAATTAAAAATGGTGTTCTGTTGTGAGTCCTCTGATGTGTAATTAAATGGGCTTTGTTAACAATCTCCACACATAGACACTGATCCTTATTAATTTATTTTATTCCAAAGTAGAATATTGTGTTCCATAGTGGAATCACACACACACAGAGAGAGAGACGGAGAGATATAGAGAGAATTCGGCGAGTCTCCAGTGGAGGAATTTAAAATAGAGAAGGCGAAGAAGATGGCGGTAATGTTGGAAGATTGTTTGCGGATTCTTCATAATTTGAAGGATGAGTCCGAGGCTTCGTCAGTTGAACAGATAAACACAGTTGTGGCAGACATAACCCAAATTATTTTGAATGAAATATCTGACAAAGACACCGGTACTCATTAGCTGTCATTCATGATACATCGTTATTTTTGCACTCACTTCACAGCACTGCCGCGACTGCGTCTGCTTGATTGGTATCACTGTCAGGTCATTTCGCCCCTATTCCCGATCGCCCTTGTCGTTTCGCCACCATACCCGGTCGTTTCGCCCTCTTTACAAGGTTTCGCCCTCATGTTTATGTAGGGAATACCTACATATATATGTATTAATCATAATGACATTGTGTAATGAGAGGGAGAGAATTACTGTACAATTATCGTCAACGTCCCTAACTGCATTATCATGGTTATGCTTCAGATTCCGTGTTTTCTCATGCACGGGTCACGCAATCAGCATTCAATTTGTTGTCATGGACATGTGGTTCATTTATGAGGTCTTTCTGCACAGTTCAGGAACATTTTTATAAACAATAAAGTTGAGAAAAGTAAGTATCGCTAAAGATCGAAAGGTGTCCTAAGTCAAGAAGCGTCCTATTTTGCGTACGGCTTGTTTATTACGAATCTGCGTGCGCGTGATCTTTGACAACACAATAATTCTGAACCAGGAAGTACTTGCTACCGATAAAGAAAAACAAAATGAGGAAAAA
>JAECMU010247899.1:8698-28006 GCA_016106625.1 Dracogyra subfuscus | reverse complement strand
TAAAAAGTATTTCTTGCATTATTTTGCCGTTTACGTGACGTCACCCAATGTTAATATCAGCGCAAACAACAGAAGTCACGTACAAGACAGATTTATTCCGCATGGGCTGACGTCATATCATATTTATGTCCCAAATAAAATAAATAGCTTGTGACAATTGAAAATTATTACCCATAATTGATAATAATTTATATTACTCAAATTGTTTTGTTAAGATTGTGGTGTGCCAATCGATGACGTCATCGAGTGACATCGAAGTGTTACATCTCACACGGTGTTCTAATGGAACCTGTCACATTGATATGACACGTACCAAGATATTTTTAACCATATGAGTAATAATACATGTTATGTTAGAATGACTACCTGGTATGTTAGTATCAGAATATACTAAATTAATTATGAAATCATTAGTGGCACACTCACATATAAGTTATCTGCCGCCATCTGAGTTTTTATGTTTCTAACAATTTATCTACAAAATAGTAATATTTTTTTCAGACACATCACATTAAAATAGAGCTTGCTGTGAATCAAATACTTAAAAGAAAATACATGAGTTGCAGTAAGGACTGATGAAAATGCTACTGAATTATGCTTCCTATAGTAAAATTTTCTTCTAAACTTTTTTTTAATATTTAAAAATAAAACAAGAATAATAATATGTGTAATAAAAAATTGTCTGAGCAACCCATTACTAAAATGGTGGGCTCAGTTACATTTTTTGTTGTTGTTGAGAATTGCCAGATAAAAACAAAATACATTTGTATATGTATTGTGTATACAAATATAATATACAAGATAAAATGGTTTCAAAGTTTATATTTTGGGAGGTTAGGTGGGTTTTGTGGAGGGTTTTGTGGTTTGTTTGGTAATATTTATTGTTTCAAAATCACTGCCATTTTTTATTGTCATAGTTTATAATAGATCAGGCATTAACAAATCATTTCATAAATAAACAAATTAAAAACATACATGTATGCATATACATGTGTATACATATGTATGTTTGTAAATTTATATGTATATTACAAAAATTATGTACATATGACAAAAATAGGCTTAGGCTATCCATGCATTTTATTTATTTATAAAATGTTAATAAAAACTTTTTTCATCTTACACAATGACAAACGTTGCCTTAAAATATTTCACACTTCCATTTTTCCCCCTCTCCTTTTGTAATAATAATATGTACAAACTTGCAAAAATTATAAACTGAATATGTTAAATTTTTACATAATCCATTTAGGATATTTTCTCTTAAATATATTATTTTAAAAGTAAATTGAGAGAAACAAAATAAAACCCCACTCTGGTGGCAGATATATGTTGATAAATTTCTGTTCTTACCACATAATTACCACAATAGCAACGCAAGCAATGCTCACTACTACTATGATGATGATAAATAAATAGTATGGAGTTCCTGAGATGTCTGCACCTGAAAACAGTTATTAACAGGAATACCTGTATACATCAAGACAAACCTGTATACATCAAGATAAACCTGTATACATCAAGACAAATCTGTATACATCAAGACAAACCTGTATACATCAAGACTAACCTGTATACATCAAGACAAACCTGTATACATCAAGATAAACCTGTATACATCAAGACAGATCTGTATACATCAAGACAAACCTGTATACGTCAAGACAAACCTGTATACATCAAGATAAATCTGTATACATCAAGACAAACCTGTATACGTCAAGACAAACCTGTATACATCCAAGATAAACCTGTATACATCAAGATAAATCTGTATACATCAAGACAAACCTGTATACGTCAAGACAAACCTGTATACATCCAAGATAAACCTGTATACATCAAGACAAACCTGTATACATCAAGATAAATCTGTATACATCAAGATAAACCTGTATGCATCAAGACAAACCTGTATACATCAAGACAAACCTGTATACATCAAGATAAATCTGTATACATCAAGACAAACCTGTATATGTCAAGACAAACCTGTATACATCCAAGATAAACCTGTATTCATCAAGACAAACCTGTATACATCAAGACAAACCTACATACATCAAGATAAATCTGTATACATCAAGACAAACCTGTATACGTCAAGACAAACCTGTATACATCCAAGATAAACCTGTATACATCCAAGATAAACCTGTATACATCAAGACAAATCTGTATACATAAAGACAAATCTGTATACATCAAGACAAACCTGCATACATCAAGATAAACCTGCATACATCAAGACAAATCTGTATACATCAAGACAAATCTGTATACATCAAGACAAATCTATATACATCAAGACAAACATGTGTATATCAAGACAAACATGTGTATACATCAAGACAAACCTGTATACATGTACATCAAGACAAACCTACAAACCTGTATACATCAAGACAAATCTGTATACATCAAGATAAACCTGTATACATCAAGACAAACTTGTATACATCAAGACAAACATGTGTATATCAAGACAAACATGTGTATACATCAAGACAAACCTGTATACATGTACATCAAGACAAACCTACAAACCTGTATACATCAAGACAAACCTGTATACATCAAGACAAATCTGTATACATCAAGACAAATCTGTATACATCGAGACTAACCTGTATACATCGAGACTAACCTGTATACATCAAGACAAGCCTGTATACATCAAGACAAACCTGTATACATCAAGACAAATCTGTATACATCAATATAAACCTGTATACATCAATATAAACCTGTATATATCAAGACAAACATGTGTATATCAAGACAAACATGTGTATATCAAGACAAACCTGTATACATGTACATCAAGACAAACCTACAAACCTGTATACATCAAGACAAATCTGTATACATCAAGGCAAATCTGTATACATCGAGACTAACCTGTATACATCAAGACTAACCTGTATACATCAAGACAAACCTGTATACATCAAGACAAGCCTGTATACATCAAGACTAACCTGTATACATCAATATAAACCTGTATACATCAATATAAACCTGTATACATCAATATAAACCTGTATACATCAAGACTAACCTGTATACATCAAGACAAACCTGTATACATCAAAACAAATCTGTATACATCAAGACAAACCTGTATACATCAATATAAACCTGTATACATCAATATAAACCTGCATACATCAAGACAAATCTGTATACATCAAGACAAACCTGTATACATCAATATAAACCTGTATACATCACGACTAACCTGTATACAGCAACACAAACCTGTATTTAAATAGCTATTTAAGCAGGCACGTAAATGTGCAGGAAAAAATCAACAAGAACAGACCAATGGACTCCTGCAAAATGGCTCAACCATCACGCGCCAAATACCGCGTACGGAATACAAATTGCTCGAGTTCCCCTAGGTTGTCATGCCACGATCATAGGAGATCAGGTCCTTTTAAGGACCCTATGGGCAACCTAGGGAAACACCCTACTACAGCAAGGCGGTCCTAATAAAGTGCACTTTCGGACTACTAAGAATCAAATTCTAGCTCTCACTCCTGTTTCATTTAAAACGACCATCAAAATTGCACCAAAATTCCTTCAAATTAAATTGCGCACCCAACTTCCTTTTTGGACACGCCAATTAATGGTATCGAAATTCCATAGCACCCACAAAAAACCCCGCCTGCCTCCAAGTTGATTGGGCTACTGGTTCTCTCTTGAACCTGATAGCGCAGGCGGTCCCTCCTTAACCCACCCCCACACCTTTCCTGTCACAGACGAGGGGAACCGGCCAAGGCCGGTCCCCGCAACTGTGACAGGCGTACGCTACAACAGCTTGTTCTGAACATGTACGTAAAACCCTTTGGACCTGGACCTGGACCTGAGCAGGAAATGATGCATAGGGAGTCTTGATTGTTGTAAATGTGCCCCCAGAACATATATTTAGAAAAGAAAATCTTCTATGAACAGGGGGTGTTTTAGTGGTTACACAAACAGACCTAAACTGGTAGGTAATGGGAAGGTGTAAGGTCAGCTTAACTTCTCTCTTAGTGTGCTAACAAATGTTCATTAACCCATTGCAAAGACAGCCTAGGTAGTCGAGTGTGTGATCGGGACATTTTAAAGCTAAAAATTATCTCTATCTCTGTCTTCGTCTCTGCCTCTCTTATGCTGTCTTGCTCATTGAGATTTCCCTCTACCTATCACAATTATGTTTTTACACCTTCTTGTCAACCACTGTATGGACATACCCATTTTGATTTATACCATTCCAACAAGTGCTTCACAATTGGTATATCAAAGGTCATGGTATATGTTTGTGAAAATTAAGTGCATATATAAAGAGACAATAATCATGCTGTTGAGTTTATATGGAAACAGCAGGTGTGTTTTGGAGGGCTTTTCTATTTTAGAACATAAGTTTATTTTGTTTAATGACATATGACGAGAGTATTTTAAAACAAGCAAAAATTAATAAATGACTGTAACCTGTACATAGATACTCACGTCTGACTTGACTTATTATCAAGTTGCTTCTAGGACCAACACGGTTCTTTGAGACAGACTGCAGGTGCACCCTGTACACCGCACCACCATCAAGACTGTCTATGCGATAGCTGTCAACATCACTGGGGACAGTTTCCACAACGGGTGATTGGGAACAGTTCACAGCAGTGCCGACATCACCGAGCTTGCAGTAAGTGAGGACGAGGTGTGAAACAGAAGACGTCATGGCACACGATGGCCACGTCCAAGCCAGAACGAGGCTGTTCACTGACTGGTGATCGAGGAAGTGCACCTTCTGTGGAGGCTGTGGACCTAGTAATACAAGGATCATATGGATTATAATACCGGTCTCAGTGGCGCAGTGGTTAAATCATCAGACTACAGGCTGGTAGGTACAGGGTTCACAGCCCGGGACCAGATTGATTATAACACCGGTCTCAGTGGCGCAGTGGTTAAACCATCAGACTACAGGCTGGATGGTACAGGGTTCGCAGGTGAGATAGAGGTGAATGGACCAGTTTTACAGATTAAAAAAAGTTCAATATATTCTTTTTATTATTACAAGCTAGGACCTCCATGAGTCAAAAATGTTGGACTCAAGTATTTGAGGGTCAAACTTGACTAGATGATAATCAGGACTAACTAATAAAGTAAAATATGCATCTTAATTCCATGGCTGCCAAATCATGTCATTGTAATTATCGTAAATTGGATTAATATTGCGATATATTTTTTTAACGAATATGCATCCTAATTAACACATTTTCACGATGTTTAAATTTCTTGAATGACTGTTGGCATATAAAAAAACACACCTAAATATTGCTTATATTGGTCTGGAAAAAGACACCTTATTGTTGAAAAAGTGTTTTCTGTTACTTGACATCAAACAATTGTCTCTAGTACTAAGTGTGTAACAAAACCACAGCTCACAGCTGTAGGTGTTAAATATACCAGTACCTTTGGTAGCCGAAACAATTAATGTTTTTTTACCATTGATTGGTGTGGTGCTCATTAGTAAATAGTAGAGAACTGAAGCGCAAACATCAAGTTTTTATCACAGGGTTGGCATTAGTGGTCGTGATTTATAATAATTATTGTGAGTTGATTGAAAAATGGAACAATTTAATGCTACAGTACTTACTAGTATTTAGCATTTCTGAACATGTCTGTTACATCAATAAATTGAATGATAATTATTATGACTGTTTTGTTTGTTTTTCTTCATGGTTTATTAAAAAAAAAAAAAATCAGACACAACCTAAGCACACTAACCTGGAAAATAATCAATCTGATTAAAATTAGCTCTACTGGTCTACCAGCAGATCAAACTGCATTGCGTGGAACCCCATGTCCAGGTGACTTTTCATCTATAAATAACAATTTAAATATTTTGTTTTCATCTTGAAACCAATTTTATATACAATTTTATATTGAAATTAGTTTCCGGCATACTTCATAATTCACTCAAATCATTTCGTATACCCTCAGCATAATCCCAAATGTTTTAAAATCACTGGCATGATTTTGCAAGTAAGATTTTGATTGGCCAAATGAAAGGTTATCTGGACATGGACTCTATCAGGGTGCTATTAGATCCATGGGTAATAATAATTTACCAGTGGAGCTAATTTTAAGAGATTGAAAAATAATGTGTGTATAAAGTTCGCGATTTTTTGTTGGGAGCGAAGGATGCGAAATGAATACAAATGCATTTGCTTCACAATTTTCAGTATGCATTTCTCACATTCAACTTTTGTTTTTCCTCCATAGCCCTATAATGTAAGTGGCTGTATGTATATGATAAAATGATGTAAGAAAATATAATTAAATGAGAGTGCTCTATCTTGCATGGGTTGTCGTGGAGACCCTATTACATGCAAGTTACATGAATTTTAAACAAGTAACAGATGATCTTTTAAAAAACAAAATCTCAGTCGTTGTTATCTTTAACTATACATTACCTTTACTGACATTGTAAATGCATGGTTGCCATTGAATACCACTGCTGATGACATTTCCATCGCTGTCATGTTGTTCAATGGACACCCCAATGAGATGCATATGGGAGGCATTGTGAGGTATTTCAATGTACTGGCCTGTTTTGTAAGATGGCACCACTGTCCAGAAAATCTGATCCTTTAAACATAAAAAAATGGTTGTTAGGTATATAATATATGTTTGAAAAACAAGCCAACAAAGCAAAGTGTTACAAAGACTGCAAATCGGACACTCTTTGAGATGTATTTGGACATGCCCCAGTAACACCTTACACCATACTCTAAACAAACAGTAGTTATATTATGTTCTGCTTGTGTCTTTATTACTTGTCCATGACTGATATATTCATTTATGATAAGTCTGTGGCTCCCCTCTTGCTCAGAACGGGACATAGCCCAAAGGTAAAAAGAAAAAGAAAGAAAGAAAGAAATGTTTTATTTAACGACACTCTCAACACATTTTATTTACAGTTATATGGCGTCAGACATATGGTTAAGGACCACACAGATTTTGAAAGGAAACCTGCTGTCGCCACTTCATGGGCTACTTTTATGTTGATTAACAGCAAGGGATCTTTTATTTGCGCTTCCTACAGGCAGGATAGCAGAAATCATGGCCTTTGTTGAACCAGTTATGGATCACTGGTCAGTGCAAGTGTTTTACACCTACCCATTGAGCCTTGCGGAGCACTCACTCAGGGTTTGGAGTCAGTATCTGGATTAAAAATCCCATGCCTCGACAGGGATCCGAACCCAGTACCTACCAACCTGTTTGAGCCAGTGCACCACAACTGGTAAATCAGCGGCCATGGTACATGTATGTACCATCCTGTCTGTGGTATGGTGCTAATAAAAGATCTCTTGCTACTAATGAAAAAAATGTAACAAGTTTTCTCTTGCAGACTAAAAGTCAAAATGACCAAATGCTGATGATTAAGAAATCAATGTGTTATAACGTGTGCTAAAAAAACAACAAGCCTTGACTTTAACTTTCCCCTTTCTGGAAATTAGTAAGAATAGCCTATGTGGTGACTTCAGGTTGGTCTTTTTTCTGTGAACCAAGCATTTGATATTTATGTGCTGTAGTTTAAAATATGATGGAGTGTCATTAAAGACGCAGATCCTAGATTCAGCCTGTGAAAATGGACAAGTAAGTTTAGTTAATCCACAAACCAGTAACACAATTGGATGGTTGTAACAGAGAGAAGTCTGTGATGTATAAATAGGGAAAAGAGAATAAAAATAACTAAACCTTGTCTCATAAACCATTACTTATCAGACGAACATGCATTTTGTAGAATTATCAAAAATGCAATTTGGGATATTGAAACAAAATGAATAACCAGAACCACCTCAGATGTACGAAAATGAATATTCTAAAAAAATTTTAAATGTACAAACTTCTAATTTAAATGATCAAGAATGGCTTTAATAGTAAAACAAGTATATTGTAGCGTTTAAAAACTAGAGTCTGTCTCTTTAAATAAATAGTATCCGAAATTTCTTTTTAAAAGTATTAATATCATATAGAGAAGTTAAAGCAATTGACAAAAATTTCAGATTTATACTTTCAATTAAGCAATCAATCAATCAAAGGATTTAATGTGCATATTCAGAACAAGCTGTTGTAGCACATGCCTGTTGTGGGTGCAAGATCTTTGTAGACCACATCAAGCAAATTCTTCCATCATACATGTATACTAATATTGCAGTGTGGACAAAAAAGGATTAATATTTATTCTGTAACTTTCCCATGACATCCATAAACACATGTGATAATTTAATGTATAAACCAGTGTAATAATGGTATGCAAATTTAAAGGTATATGTTGCTGTGAATGGGTCATTTGTTTACGAGTCATCAAGACCTGTATACCTGATGGTAACATTTTCATAACATTTAGTTAAAATGTTTGACATCAAACTAATTTGTGCCAATTAATCAAAATGACGTCATATTACTGACTGAGGTGACTTTAGTACTGTGATTCATTAAATATCGAATGAAAATTTTAATTTTAGAAGTGTTATAGAATAAATAGAATTTGCTATGTGTGTTTTTTATTATGCTGAGCCTTGACAAAGGAAACACTTTTATTTACAGTTATATGGCATTGGACATATGGTTAAGGACCACACAGAATTTGCAAGATAAAACCCACTGTTACTACTTCATAGGCTACTCTCTCAACCTTGACAAATACCGATATCTGTTGATATTTTTCATATTAAAAACACTTGTGACTAATCCTTTATATAAGTGGCCGTTATATTTTAATTATTGCCATACCATGCACTGACGTTGCTCTAATGACCGTTGACACCAGTAGACTGTATTGTTAGTGTCATCTCCATTCAGCAGTAAAACATCTGTCCAAGTCAGATGATATGTTTCCAACATGTCTGTCTGGTTCACCACCTCAACTACAATGTTGTGTGGTAGTTGAGGACCTACATGTGAGAAAATAAGGGCATAGAATAAATAGTACAACACATGTAGAATGTGAGAGAAAGTGAGACAGATAGAGGGGTTAAGACAGAGATGGACAGAAAGAAAGAAAGAAATCTTTTATTTAACGACGCACTCAACACATTGAATTTATGGTTATATGGCATCAAACATATGGTTTAGGACCACACAGATATTGAGAGAGGAAACCTGCTGTCGCCACTTCATGGGCTACTATTTTCGATTAGCAGCAAGGGATCTTTTATATGCACCATCCCACAGACAGTATAGTACATACCACAGCCTTTGATATACCAGTCATGATGTACTGGCTGGAATGAGAAATAGCCCAATGGGCCCACCAACCGTTTATCGAGTGAGCGCTGTACCACTGGGCTATGTCTCGCCCCAGATAGATACAGACAGACAGAGAAAAAGACAAAAATAAAAAATGGTGAACACAAACTCATACACATGTGGTAATGTTTATACACTTAAAACAAACTTGCTTAGAATGAACTACTGTAAATGACTTTATTTTCGCGGGCATACATTTTCGCGATTTCCTTAAAATGAGTACATTCACGAACATTTATTTTCGCGAATCCCTAATTTTTTATTATTATTTTTTTAAATTTCTAATAAAATAATCTATCTCTTATTTAAAATTCCTGTAAGTCACAACCCAACTTTTTTTTTTCTCCATTTATTTATCAGCTTGATGTTGACCCGACGATGGTCGACATCATTTGAGGCAGTGCACGTGGTTGATCCCTACATGTATGTGTAAACAATATTGGCTTACAGTGATTACAGTATATTTTAATCAGCGAACAATAGTTTTCCTGTTTGAATTTAAAAATACATTACAGTTTGAGATACACGCTCATTACTGTGGCCCTAGTTCACAATTCTGTCAAATGCAATTACTACACAACTCGGCTTATGCATGTGCTATCGGATGTTCCTGTGATTGTTATAAAAACTGAAATAGAAAATGAAACAAATTTCAAAGAATCAGCTCTATGTCAGAATAAATGTGTTGAAGTTACAGAACCAATAAATTTCACGTGGAATTTATTTTCACTAATTTCCTTCTGACGTCAAAGTCCTGTTTTATCTACCTATATACAGCATAAACTGACTATGGTGTGTTCTGTATTTTGATTGGTTAATTACATTCTTTTTCCCGGATCAAATAAACAATAACACCTGGGAAGCTGATGATTTTGTTTGGAATTGTCATGGTCATAACCAATCAAAATAAAGAACAAACTCCAGTCAGTTTAAAGTTTAATAACCAACTCATGCAAATGTGTACAATGAACTACTGTTATAATGAACTGACTATCATGGCGCCTTGCAGTTAATTCATAATAAGAGTACTTTACTGTATATTATTTTGTCATCTAATAATGGTGTGGGTTTCTTGGGGGGGGGGGGTGATAACATTGTTAATAATGTGACGCTTATAGTAAACTCAACCCACATTTAACAGTTGTTCATAGTCATATGGTAAAAAAATTCATCTTTAATCAGAGAGTTAGTTAAGGTTAGTATTGTTCACCTATGTTTTTGTCTGGTATGTAAAATGATGTGAAATTCTTGGAGATTCCTGCTCTGTTCTTGGTGTAGATCTCCACAGTGAGAGCAGTACTGCTTATTTCAGGAAACGTGAATGAGTTGGACGATGGAGGCTCTGAGAAGGTCCGAGTTCTTCCCGTAGCCAGGTTTGTCACGTTGATGATATATTCTTCCTCTGTGCCATACCAGTCCTGAGACTTTAATGTCTAAAACGAGATACATGATGTGGTTTATGGTACTCGGATGGCATCAGTACATTGGTCCAGTGTTGATTTTGTTCGGAATGGTCATTGTCATAATTCATAATCACGTCTAAAACGAGATACATAATGTGGTTTATGGTATTCGGATGACATCAGTACATTGGTCCAAAGTCGATTTTGTTTGGAATGGTCATTATCATAATTCATCTTCATGTCTAAAACGAGATACATGATGTGGCTTATGGTACTCGGATGACATCAGTACATTGGTCTAATGTCAATTTTGTTTGGAATGGTCATCGTCGTAATTCACCATCACGTCTACATAGGTTAATGAGCTAAAGACTGCTGATATAGGCAACACCAGGGACTACAGTTACCAGTGAGCCAATGTACATGTAGACTGCTCATCCAAAATTATGGAAAGCATTGATGGTCCACCACTGGGTTACTGGTATCTTGCTACATACAGGCATGTCAGAAGCAAGTAGAGATTGCGGGGACTTACAGATTGTAGGGACTAATAGATTGTTGGGGCACAATTAAAGCAAATTTTCTAGGGGTTTTGAAGGTATGCTCCTCCATAACATTTTGAAAAGTAGATGTCGTGCCTGACATGGGCAGATCGACACTAGTAAACTACACTGAATCAGATGTTGTTTAGGTCATAGTTCCAGATTCATTGAAAGACATTGCAGCTATGAGTGACACAAATCAGTTTGTAGCTAATGGCTAAAGTAATTATAACTGTGGTGCACAGAGTAATTAGATTATTCTTTGTTCCAAGTGGTGCTCCACAAATGGTCGAGTAAAGGCCATGACATGTATTGTCCAATAATAAAATGCATTAAAACTAAAAGATCTCTTGTTGTTAAACATGCAGTACCAGCCTCAATGGCATCGTGGTTAAGCCATCAGACTACAGGCTGGTAGGTACATGGTTCACAGCCCAGTACCGGCTCCTACTCAAGAGTGAATTTTAAAGACTCAATGGGTAGGTGTATGACCACTACACCCTCTTCTCTCTCACTAACAACTAACCCACTATCCTGGACAGACAGCCCAGATAGCTGAGGTGTGTGACCAGGACAGCGTGCTTAAACCTTAATTGGATATAAGCACGAACATATTTTGAAATGAATGAATGAATGTTAGTCAGTAATAAGCATTCATCTTCGCTGCATTTTACACTAATTTTAGAAACAAAACAAAAATTAAAATTCAGTGTAAACAATGCATGACCATGTTGTTTTCTGGACTAATTACTGTGTTTTGTAAAAAAACAAAAACATTTTGCTTTTGCTACTGAAATATTACCTGGAAATAGATGATGATCTGCCCATTATCAGTGACTGTGAAACATCCTACACAGGATTCTGGTACCAACACTGGAGCTGTTAAAATAATCATTCAAAACATACAGCAGCCCTTAAAATTCAGACAAGTTTGCTACGGCAGTTATATGCAGTCGCAAATCAATTTTGCAACGAAACAACGGTGGCAATTTTAAAGAAAATATTAATGCTGTCAACATTCTTCACATATCTTCACTGCTGTAACAATATGCTAAAATATAACATCTCAACTTTACTTTCGTAAGCTTCTATATTGAAATAAACCAATATATATTAATTGAGGAAACTGAGCTACACACGATAAATTTATGCTTTTTTCTGGGATCTGTAATTGGACAGAGTTCAGAGAGAAATGCCTACAGACTTTTCACCACTCACAGATTTGTGACGGCAATGAAATGCTGTCACAAATAAAGTTTGCGATAGCTTTTGCGACAGCATTGCCGATTGCCGCAGCGAATTTTGAGGGCTGATACAGTGAAAATTAAGTTTATTATAACAGCAATTTGTCAAACTGCCAGTGTTTTTAGATGAGTGACTCAGTATTTGAACTCACAGTGCATAAGAAATCGTTTACTTATACACTCATTTAAGATGACCCTTAATTGGTGAGTTTGTCGTAACATCCAGTGGTAAAACACTCACTTGAAAAATTAACACCACAAGTCTTGTGATTGGGAATAAATGTGAGTGTGTTGGTTGTAAAGAAAATTAGTTTCATCTGCACAAAAACATTTATGCAATTCTATTTCATTAAGTACCAATGTGTAAAGTAATCTTGTGCTTGAAACATGTATGGGGTACCTGTAAACAAAAGTACTCAAATTTTGTGCAGAACTAGGGTAGTCATAGACACAACCCGTTATCTCTGAAATGAGCAGCTTGACCCCCATTTTTTTCTGATTAACTTTAAGGGTGAGGTGTGGCAGTCTTTATATTTGTGGTGTTTATGTCACTTGATACATGTATGTTACTATTGTCATCTATGGGATTTGATTTGGTAGTATACACCCTATAGTAATCACTGGAACTTGGGTAGTGGATTGTGACGTGTTACTGAACAAAATGTTTCCTGAAATAACACATTCCACGACCTGTGGAGTGTATTTGAAAGTAGTAGGTGGGTTGGGGTCACTGTCAGTGCAATGGCTGGTGGGTTTAAAATATAAGGGCCCAAACACCCTGAACCGGTTAGGGTGGATCATGGACATGCTCCCCTCAAAAATACATTGAATTTCAGGTGTTAAAATATGGCATTTCCAGCTTTTTAACAAAAAGATACCAGAAAATGGAGGAGGGGAGGGGGCAGGTTCCACAGTACATGTGTTACACCATATTGTCATCAATATTCATTTTAATAATAAATATCCATACCCAACTCATCCGTTATGACCTCAATAATTGTAGGATCACTCCACCAGCCAATTAACTGCTCTTCCCTTGTTCCAGCTGATTCTACCATTCTGTGAGTAATACTTATTTTATAGTTTGTAAATGGAATTAACCGACATCTTGTTATATGTTTTTCTTCTGTTGTGAATTTCTGGAGGAAAAAAACACAAAAGCCTGTAATAAGCACAGTACAAAAATATGTAGATGAAAGAATTAGAAAAAAAACTTAAATATCTTAAATTAGTTTTTTAGCTTTGAATAATACATGTCAGAAATAAAATAGATAGCATTTTAAACATAATATACATTATATAAAAAATATATATATATATATTAATTGACAATTTTTCTTAGATTATAATTAATGTTGTTATTATAATTATCTGCCAGAAAGTCCAAAAGGTAACAATGAATAAAATGGAAATAATAAACTATTGAAAAAACTTCTAAAAGTAAAATATCTTCATATGAATTTGTTCATGTTAATAGTTCATGAAAATATTTATCCAGCAATCACTGTATACATTGGTAAGATATGATGACTAAATAAATCTCTATATTTTCAGTCAGTGACCAAAAATATAGGTCACGTGGCATAAGCCCGACTCGACTCGAGTATTTCAGAGTAGATTTTCAATAAACATACTCATTTGTTTTAGTACAGTAAATGAAAATAACTTTTAGTTTTGCATAAACAATACAAAACTTGCCTATTTATTTATGAATTAGAGTTTAGAAACACTTTTTTAATGTGACAGAATGTAGCTAGCGTCTTACAAATAATGACGTCATGTATTTTGCATGACGTCATACAGCAAAAGCCTTGCTAGGTAGACAATACTTGCTTTGCGTACACCAAACTGGAATAAATAATGATTTTCCAAATATTCCCGTAGGATTGCAGGATAAAAAAATAACTGGTTACTGTCTTAAAATATCAGCTTTATCCTGCTCAGGTCGAATGGCGAATGCAGCTCGGCAGAGCCTCACTGCATTTGCCATTATAACCTTCGCAGGATAAAGCCGATATCTTAAGACAAGTAACCAGTTATTCCAGGCCATCAGATTTCACAGTAACGATCGTTACCTGTAGCGTGTCGGCAAAACCACGGAACCGAAATTTCATTTCCCATGATTATTATGCATATCCAGTCAAGGTTCAAAAACATTGTCCTGGGCAGATATCTCAGCTATCTGCACTGTTTGTCCAGGACAGAGGGTTAGTTGTTAGTGGTTAGTGAGAGAGAAGAGGGTGTAGTAGTCTTACACCTAGCCATCAAGTCATTAAAATCTCGCTCTGGGTGGGAGCCGGTACATGGCTGAGAACCCTGAACCTACAAGCCTTATGTCCTATGGCCTAACCATGTCACCACCGAGGCCGGTATAGAAATATCATTCTGAAGTACAAAATAAAATAGTGGTCTGAGACCCAGTATTAAATTACTAACTCACCAGTATCTCTTGATTCCACTGTGATGTCAACTGCACCTTGTAGAGGTAATGGTATTCACTGTCAGTACTACCACTCCAGACTAAACTTAGACATGAACTGTTTACTTCTGTCACCTTTAGGTCAGTCACACTGTATGGTTGGACTAAAATAAAAAACAATATATATTTAAACACTTTCAAGATATGGTTTTGTTTCTTAATTTGTTTGATTTGCTGTGACAACATCAGCAGATTGAAAATGTTTTCAAAAAGTAACTAATTGTAGGCCTAATATTTAGACATGATTTTGAACTTACTGTAATACTTAATTAGATGTAATGTTGAACTTATGTGATAGGCTATACTTAATTAGGTGTGATGTTGAACTTACTGTAACACTTAGATGTGATGTTGAACTGACCATGATAGGCTATACTTAATTAGGTGTAATGTTGAACTTACTGTAATACTTAGGTGTAATGTTGAACTTACTGTAACACTTAGGTGTGATGTTGAACTGACCATGATAGGCTATACTTAATTAGGTGTAATGCTGAACTTACTGTAATACTTAGGTGTGATGTTGAACTTACTGTAACACTTAGGTGTGATGTTGAACTGACCATGATTGGCTATACTTAATTAGGTGTAATGTTGAACTTACTGTAACACTTAGATGTGATGTTGAACCGACCATGATAGGCTATACTTAATCAGGTGTAATGTTGAACTTACTGTAACACTTAGATGTGATGTTGAACCGACCATGATAGGCTATACTGAATTAGGTGTAATGTTGAACTTACTGTAACACTTGGATGTGATGTTGAACTTACCATGATAGGCTATACTCAATTAGGTGTTATGTTAAACTTATTGTAGTACTTAGATGTGATGTTGAACTTAATTATTGCAATATATGTACTTATACATGTGATGTTGAACTTACAGTAATACTTAGTTAGATTTGATTTTGAACTTACTGTAAAACTTAGATGTGACACAGAACTTACTGCAAAATTTAGGCATGATGTTGAACTGTTGTGATTTCACCGAGTCACCTGTAACGCTGTTGTTAGTTGTGATTACCATGCTGATGTTAAAGTGAAACAAAAACTCCCCCTGTGGCCAGAAACAAGAGCTGCTTGAACTGTTCTTGCATGGCTGCCATTCCCTGACTTTAAAACTGTAAAACAACACCAGACATTGGAATAAGATGAGAATGATCTTTTAGATTAACCCTTTCAGACTTGTCAACCAATTGTCTTCAGGAATTGATATATTTCACAGTTAAACAAAGGATTAATTTACAGATAATTTTTTGAATATAATTTATTTATTATTCATAGTAGAAGACTGGTTCAAGCATATTTTAAAACATAAATCAATTTTCTATGAAATGTAGCTTATTATTATACATATATACAGGTATATTAAAAACAAAATCACTGGTTATAATACATATAAGATTTCTATGAAATTGTGTAAATGAATAAACCCATTTAGAAAATCTATGACCATGTGCAAATCTTGAAAGTCGTATGTCATCTTGAATTTATTATAGTATTTCAGCTAGTGGAATTTCATCGGAATTATCATTCTCACATTCCAATTAAACATCACTATTGTAGTCATATTATCAACGGCCATATTATCAAATATGGATGTTGCCATGCAATGCAATTAACAGAACAGTTATACGAAATAGGCTGAAAAGTTCCAAATAAATGAGCACATTTTCACAGCATACCATGTAAAACTTCAACAGGATGTTGTTGTTAGCACTGCCTCTATTGTGCATGTCAACCTGTGACAAATTTGGTGGTATAAATACAAACTGAAAACACACAACAGAATTTCCCGTTCTGTAGTCTGAAGGGTGATTTTTTTTTATAACAGGATTTCCTGTTCCATATAGTCGGAAAGGGTTCATTAGAAAAGTGGTAGATTTGATTAATCTTACAAACAGGGTGGGTTTTTTTTTAAGTATTGAGAAGTTAACACAGTAATCAGTTTCAGGATAGCTTAAATGTCACAGAACAATAAATTTCAAACATTCTTATCTTATTGGATAGTATGGCTGGTGACTGGGTCATCACCATGGAGCATCAAATCAAAAGTCTCAAAAGTTATTTCAAACGTTATGTTGGAAATGTGTGTGTGTGTATAACATATTACAATGTGTACATGTAGTGTAATACTAGTCTCACACTGTGTATTCCAAATGGCTGTTTTAAAAGAATAAGAATTCATATCTGATAAAATTAATATTCAATATTCAATAAAACGGGCTTACATTGGAGGATATTCAATTCTGTAATGGAGAGTTGACTGAATGATGTCACTATGGTGGTAGGGTATAACTGTCCAGTTGCAAGAGAGAGTTTCAAACCCCAAGACTCTACATTCCACAGAGTTGATGGCTTTCAGGGGATCTACAATGAAAACAGTATTGCACAATGTACCTTGAAATTATCATGATATTCTCATGTCTTTTGTAATAAATGAGTTCATGATTTTATCACTGCTAACTATTATTGAAAAGTAGGCCCTATAACCGATATTTTAATTAGTTTTTGTGATGGTGATGGTGGTGGTGCTCATAACAGTAGCAGTAGCAATAGTAGTGATAGTGGTAGTAATAATTTAATAGTATATAATATATGTACAATTTAATGTAATATAACAACAGTAAGAAGGAAGGAAGGAAAGAGAAAGAAAAGGAAGAAAGGAAGAAAGAAAGAAAGAAAGAAAGAAAGAAAACAAACAAAACAAACAAAGAAACAAAGAATGAAAGAAAAAAGGAATGAAGGAAATAAATGCAATAAAACAATTTTTTATATAATGAAGGCTACAAGGCTATAAACTTTAGAAAAAGGAAATAGTGTATGGCATTCAAGGTTTTCTCATTTTAAAATCTGACATTCACTTTTATATAGCAGGCACATGTGCAGGAACTTATGCAGGAGATGTATCTAGAATGTGGTTAGTAAAGTTTGAAAGGTGGTCAAGTTACAAGTATGCTCACCTGGAAAATATGAGAGGGGGGGGGGGGAAGAGAGGAAAATTCCCTTGGGCAGGGAGGGGTTTTGACCCTGCAGATGCACCTGTGTATAAAGACATGTAGGTACTGCTAATGTAACTGAAAAATTAAGGACTGATAACCAGAACTGGTTATGTCCATTTTTTAAAAGCTTACATTCAACAGATACATATTGTACTCCAAGAATAAGCAGTTCTGGTTCTCTCAACATACAAATGTAATGTCCTTCATCCTGCAGAGAGGTGACGGGAAGTTCAAGATGGATGACCCTCGAGCCCAGATGTGTGATGTATCTTCTGTCCAATGGGATTCCATCTTTTTTAAATGTCATCTGACCTGATTCAACATTGCTGTGATTGGTTGTAATGTTGCAAAACAATGAGACATTCTGGCCAATATAAATGAAAGGATCTTTTGGAGTTACAACTGTTGA
Organism: Dracogyra subfuscus; assembly: GCA_016106625.1. Lineage (NCBI taxonomy): Eukaryota > Metazoa > Mollusca > Gastropoda > Neomphalida > Peltospiridae > Dracogyra > Dracogyra subfuscus. The sequence goes on along the minus strand of JAECMU010247899.1, from coordinate 9,622 downwards.
AAAAAAATGGGGAACAAAATATGAAAATAACAAATTTATTACCTTATAATACAGACACAGACATCCTGATGAAATATATTTCATATTTTTTCTTTTCAGCCGTTTTCATATTTTCACACAGAAAATAAAGTAACATATTTGTGATTGTACCATGTTATTCACACCCATATGTACTGGCCAATTATCTGTGTTAACACTAAATAATTTACACCATCACATTTTGCATACATATATACAATGTATTACTGGTATATTTGAAATAGAGCTTTAATAAACAGTTCTTCATTTGCAGTACTATATTCCTAACTAAATATTGCTGTTGAGAGCATTTTTCTTTAGATACAACCCTTTACTGGTCTGGGGCAGATTGTGCTTTAGGTAAGGTGGGTTTCCGAAACAATATCTAAATGTTTATAATTTGAAATTAAATTTTTTAAGTGGATATCAATTTGGATCTACATGGTCAGGGCCGTAGCTAACTTTTTTTGACTGGGGGGGCAAAACTTTCACTTACGTGGTGAGCTGACAAGGGGAATCAGACTTACTGGTACATTTTAAGAAATAAATAACTATATAAAAAAAAATCTTCAAAATATTAGGGGGGGCAACTGCCCTCCTGCCCCCCCGGGCTAGCTACGGCCCTGATGGTAGGGTGGTGGTGTTTTTTTTAGCCAGGTGGGGTTCCATACAATTGGGAAACACCCCAAAATGTGCCCCTAGTGACTTCTTTAACTGAATATAACTGAATAAATAGAAGTTTGGTTTTTAAGAATTTTATCTTAAAAGTTGATAAAAAATTAAATAAAACAAAACAAAAAAACTTCAGTAATACTGCAAATAATGTGTAGAATTGTTTTGACAGTTTCTATACATCAAACATAAAAGAGAGAAGAACAATATATACAGTGGGGGGGGGGGGGGGGG